>JAFFST010042086.1:26226-33726 GCA_022414735.1 Noturus placidus | reverse complement strand
GTAATGTGGCCTGAGATACTTATGTTTATATTTGATTTTTATCTTAAGTACACACGTCCTGGTATTACTGAACTTATGGGGATCAAGTGTCCTTAGAAGTCAATGTTACTCTGTGTGTCTTTACCCATTTTTATTTTCCAATCACATCTTTATTACACACACACACACACACACCGCAACCACCACATGGACTTTATTTACCATTTTACAAACGTTGCATTGTAGTCCTTGTCATGTAGCTCAGACAAATGGGTTTGAAGGAACTCGTGTGTTTGGTGGTTGTGATCCGCTCCCCCACGTCCCTGCTGTGAGATCGCCTTAAACAGTGTGATCTCAGCGTATGAAGTGCAAATGTTCACTTTATGCTCATGAATAAACTTTATGTACACACACGAACACTACTGATTGTGTGCAAAGGCTGCAGGATGGTTCTGTGCAGTAACACACACACACACGCACACACACACACGCACGCACACACACTCATGTGCTGAAGTGTCAAACCACTATGCAACGTCCAACAAAATGGTGATGAAGCAACTTTAACACACACGATCCCATCTTTATGCAGTAGATATAATCTATTTTTAAGGCTTAAGTTTCACACTTGAGATCTAGAACCCTTCTTCTTTATCTTGAATATTCTAGAGCTGTTCTTTCATCTCGAACATTCTCTTCATTAATGTTTTACAACGTTGCAGTTTGAATCCCCCCCTCCCCCCTCCCCCCCATCACTCTAATTCCTCCATTTGTACAGAGTCGCTAATGCAGTCGCGCTACCACACCACTTTGGCTAGCACGTTAGCATGCTAGCCAATTAGCGCAGGTGTAAATGAGGGTGGAATGGCAAGTTTAGCCAGATTTAGGCAATATGAATGCAGACCTGCGTTGAGACGTGCGCTTCGCACCAGGGCTTGCACTGTTTATGGCGAGGTTACGCCATGAATATGCAAACTATGATTTTATTTATTTATTCAGAGGACTGCTACACTGCTGTCTTTAGTGCTTTCACTAGTTTTGTGTGCACAAAATAACCCTAAAGTAAAAGTATTAACACACTTTCTGTTGTCTTCCAAACACAAGAGTCGTAGATAGAAATGTAACAAGGGTGTGAGTGTGTGACATTATAGACTGTTGTATAATCTTAAACACTAAGTGAGAGAGTGTAACGTTTAAAGCCTTGTTCTCTGGCCCATGGCGTTAAAGTTCACTTAGTGTCTCAGGGTCTTCTGTCAGGATTTAGACGACTGTGTGAGATTATGTTGATCCATAGCACATTTGCTAATTGCTAATTAGCCATGTAGCTAGTAGACTGTTAGTGTAACTTTAATGTTCTCTCTCTGCATGCCTGCTAACGAGAAGTCGAGTGGCACAGAGTTAGAAGTGTGGCAGAAAAATGAAGGTTTACTGGATGATGATGGTGTGAGTGTGTGTGTTGGCTGAAGTAGAGACTCACTGTCTTTACTGTTTTCTGACTGCATGGTGGTTTGACACCTCTGTGTCTGCTATGGTTTGTGCAAAGGCAGAGCAATTCTCTGCAGTGTGTTTTGTTTGTAATGTAACAAAAAAAAAAAAAAAAAAAAAAAAACTCTCACCGAAATACTAAGCAGACTTCTAAACAAACTTTGTAATTGTTTTCAGATGATCGTCCTGCAGTCTCTCCATAAATATCAGCCGAGGCTGCACATTGTGGAGGTGAGCGAAGACGGGGTGGAGGACATGGGCGGCGAGTCCAAAACTCAAACCTTCACTTTCCCCGAAAACCAGTTCATCGCAGTCACTGCTTACCAGAACACAGATGTAAGCCCCTCCCCCATCCCCCGCACACACGGGTCTTATTTCCTTCTGCTTTCCTGACTTTGTGTGCCTGATTATTTCTCTCTTGTCCAGATCACACAGTTAAAGATCGACCACAACCCGTTCGCCAAAGGCTTCAGAGATAACTACGACTCGTAAGTATCTCTCACTCTAGCACGCACGCACGCATGCACACATACACACACACACACACACTCACGCACAGGGTGGCTGTGTCTCAGTCGGTAGAGCGGGTGTTCCACTAATCGTAGGGTTGGCCATTCGATTCTCAGCCCGGATGACTCCATATACCGAAGTGTCCTTGGGCAAGACACTGAACCCGGAGTTGCCCCCGATGGCAAGTTAGCGCCTTGCATGCAGCTCTGCTACCATTGGGGTGTGGGTGGGTGAATGAGACGGTGTAAATCGCCTTGGATAAGTGCGCCATTTACCATTTACTCACTCACTCACTCTCACACACTCTCTCTCTCTCTCTCTCTCTCTCTCTCACACACATACACACACAGATGGAGAGATGGGTTGACTGATGGATAGATAGAGGAAGGCATAGTCATAGAATGATGGACAGCTAGATGGATGAATGTAGAAGCAGTAGAGTTGAGAAGTGGTTGGAGATTTCCAGGAAGGTGTGACTGGATGGAAAGAGGGACAGATGTTTGTAGAGACGGGTGAACTGACACAGCCAAACAGACAGACGGGGACAGAGAGCCAGGCTAATGGATAATTGGACAGACAGGTGGGTAGGCATGTAGATAGATGGAAAAGTACACCTAAGGGCTCTTCAGTCCTCCCTCTGGAGGAACCCTTAAAGGTTCAGTGTCGAACTCTACCAGTGTTTTCCTCTCAGGGGAAAAAATATAACTTTTAAAGGACTATTTAAATACAGGTTTGTACATTAATTGGGTACGTGTGCGATGCAGACTACAGATTATTGCTGAGTATTTTCTGGGTAATATCTAGAACTGGTCAGGCGTTTAACATCTGGCTTATTGATTCTTTCAGTGTTCAAGTTTTCTTGGTTTCCCCCTAAAAGGGAACTGTTTCACCATTTTTGTTCTTTTTCGGGTTCTAGATGGAAACTTTAAGGGAAGAACAACTAAAGAACTGTTGATGGCTCTGAACTCTGTATTGAACAGTACACGTTCATTTGTCAATTATTAATCAGAAAGAAAAGGTTTTAGGATCTATGCTTTCATTTACTCACTTAACATAGTTCTGTATCTGTGTCCATGCTGTCTCTCTGTCTTTCTGTCTCTCTCTCTGTCTCTCTCTCTGTCTCTCTCTCTGTCTCTCTGTCTGTCTCTCTGTCTGTCTGCTGTCTCTCTGTCTGTCTCTCTCTCTCTGTCTGTCTCTCTCTCTCTGTCTGTCTCTCTCTCTCTGTCTCTATGAATAGGATGTACACAGCTCCAGAGAGTGATCGATTGACTCCATCTCCTACCGACTCTCCTCGTTCACACCAGATCGTCCCGGGTGCACGTTACGCCATGCAGCCATTCTTCCAGGACCAGTTTGTGAACAATCTCCCACAGAATCACCGTTTATATGGTGGAGAACGTGCCGTGCCTCAGACCAACGGCCTCCTGTCTCCTCAGAGTGATGACTCGTCTATCTCCGCCACATCCTCGTCCTCCGCTGCTCAGCGGTGGTTCGTCACACCCGTCCAGCAGAACGAGGCCGATTACTCCGTCCTTCCTTACGGCATCAAGCCTCTCCCACTTCAGAGTCCACACTCCTTTGGCTATTACCCAGAATCCTCTGCTTTTGCCTCGATCTCGGCTGGCTGGAGCAGTGGGAGAAGTTCCTACCAGAGGAAAATGGCTGCCGGTCTTCCTTGGTCGCCTCGTCCGAGTCCGCCGTCCTTCTCTTTCCCTGAAGATCCTCTCACCACGACGACGATCACGACGAGCATTAAAGATAAGCTGCAGGATGAAGGGACAGCGGTGACTGCAGGAGCTGGAGGAGTCTGGGGTTTGGAAACGGCCTCAAATTTGAAGCCGTTGGACAAATTTGATGCGCCCTATGCCATGGTGTGTAAAAGACGACGTCCCTCGTCCGGCACCGACGCCTCACCGACCATAAAGTGTGAGGATGTGACGAGCGACGACTACGGAAAAGAGCAGCCCAAAAGCTACTACGCCTTTTACACCAGTCCTTAAATGAAGATTTTCTCGGGTTTTCTCTCCACGGCGCCGTTCCCCTCGCTCTGCTATTTTAAAGTGCTTTTAACATCTTTTTTTTTTTTTTCCTTTCTTTTTTTCTTTTATTTAAACGCAGTCGCCACAGCGCTGTGCTCCTTATCGTGATCCTGAGTTTCATTTTTGACCTTTTTGTGAAAGATGGGGATTGATTTTATTTTCCTTCCTTTTTAATTAATCTGCTCTATTTAGTTTTCTTTTCTATTTTAAACATAGATATATATTATATATAAAATCAATGTGATGGGTCCACCCCCCCCCCTCCCCTCTCTCCTTTAATTTAAGCTCCTTTGGTTGTACAGTATTTGTGCACTTTAGATTGTGACGTATCTTGTATAAATTGTCTCCATGGCACTGGTATGAGATGTGTAATAAAATGTGCTTTTCATACAGTTCTTCGTGTCCTTCTTTCTTTTCTTTTCAACTCTCAAATAATTAAATTCCAGAAAAAAAGCAAACCTATTAAATCCAGGGTATTTTTATTTATTTATTTATTTATTGGAAACTTCATTATAATAATTTGAACAGTTTTTATTACCTAGGACTTAATTGTACCAGTTCTTCACAGTAATGTGGCTACTTTAATAAATAAATAAAGAAATATATATATGTATATACTGCATTAAGTTGCTTCAGTTTTCTCCGAAATTTATATATATATATATATATATGTATATACTGCATTAAGTTGCTTCAGTTTTCTCCGAAATTTATATATATATATATATATATATATATGTATATATATATATATATATATATGTGTGTGTTTAAATGTGAATGAAAGGGCCGGTATGCTCGGGTTCACACTTTATTAGTGTGTGTTGCTCACTGAACATTAATGATGAATAAACTCGAGATGCTGATCTTAAACAGGACCTATTTCTAATTTCTAAATGATGGAGTTTTATTTATGAAGTCCTAATTCGTATTGCTTTTCTCCAAAGCTGATCTCCGACATACAAATGTATTGATGAATTGATAAATGAATAAACTGATCACGTGCCGGGATTAGATCGGATCTTAAACCGTTTCCGGGTTTTTAGATCTCGGTTAAAGCGCTTAAATCCTCCTGATAATCCAGCAGGAAATGCCTGTTTTGTTTTGTTTTTTCTTTTAAAAATAAACACATTCGTTATAATATATTTAATGAATAATTGTGTTTAATTGTGTTTTTTGGAGGAAGCGCATTTCAGTGTCTTTAATGACATGTGTATTTAAATTCCGACTTGAACCTGTCCCATCACACCTCTCCTCTTTCTCCTGACCTGAACTGAGGAGGAGAAATACAGCGCGTGAATCAGATGAACCTCCGATTGCTTTTCTTCTGCATTCATTCATGATCTCACAGAAGATCAAAGCTTTCAGACAGATGAGTAGAAACGCTCAGGGGGACACATGAATGGACATGCTGGACATGACGCTGATGAAAGAGTGGACGCATGCGGGGAACGCTGGAGTCTGTGTATACGGGCTCACCAGAGTTCTTCTGATTAATGCGCAGAATAAATGACACCCTGACGTCATCAACCAATCAATCAATCAATCAATAATAATAATAATAATAATAATAAACATTCATTTCAATTCCTCTTCCTGCGACTCGCGCTTCTCTGTGGAAGTCACATGACCCTGCGGTCATTTTCACATGTAAAGGTGAATTATGAGAGAAACTTCCCCCAGTTTGGGTCTGGACTTCTAATAAAATAAATAAAGCGCTCATCTGAAATAATTCCTTCTTTCCTCGTCTTTAGTCAAATTTTGTTTTGTTGCTATATATTTATATATATAAAATAAAATTATATCCATCCATCCATCTGGATGGATGGATGGATGGATGGATGGATAAAATTATATTATATATTTGCATATTTTTATTTTATATACAGGGCAGCGCGTGGGGAAAATCTCCAATTAACACCGGAAGTAACCATTAAAGGTAGACCAGTGCTCGCTTTTTTAATCTCACCCAAAGCATAGAGAATTATATTTTACACCTAATTTAAATACTCTTAAAACGTTTCTATTTTAATAATGAAAGGGTTTTTAACGGAGTGAAAGACGGCAGTGGGCGTGGCTTTCGGCACACAGAAATGACATCATGCTAATTTGTCATAACTAGCATGGAGTTCTGTTGTTTTTGTGTAGAACATGTCCTGCTCACTGTGTATCATTAGATCCACCATTGAACATTTAACTTCTATTAAAGCGGCTGTTGGTGAAATGTTTGGTCTCTAAATGTGTTGTCAGGTTTATTAAGCAGCAGACAGAACCTTCCCTGCTGAACAGAACCCACATCGAAACCACAGAAATGATTTTAATGGGAATTGTATTCGTTCCTGTTGGTCTCTACTGGTCATTTGTTGCCTTCTATTGGCGGCATGTTTTGTCACGTGGATATGATTGAAGTTAATATTGGTAACAGTTTTAATGGTTAGCTGATGGTTTGCAGTGGTATTTGGTTAGTTGTTCTCCAGGGTTCTCGTGCTTGCTGCTCCTTCTCACAGACTGAAAGGTTGAATATTTAAAATGAAACAAAGACGTCTTTTCACCACATCCACTGTTTTATTTTTATTTGGATTGATTATGGCTCTATATATCATTCAGACCGCTCGGCTACGTGAGCGATTGCAGATTAATTTCTAGATCAGTGCAGGAAGATCAGACATTTCAGAAGTCTGGAGATAAGAAGGATGTGAATGAACAGCTGAGTGACCTCCATGAAGAGAAATGCTAAATTACATCGAAACAGCGCCGTAAAGGTGAAAAACATCACGTTAGACGTCCATCTACCTCTCTGTCTGAATAGGTTTAGTGACTGTGTGTTCTCCAGGCGAGAAGCACTAGAGGAACAGAAGGGAGGGGAACCGGGCCCGCTATTACAGCAAAGTCGATACACTCAGAGATGCTAACATTCAGTCATGCACTGATGAGTTACACTGATCAATACACACTGCTGACTACAGGTAAACCAAAGAGAGAAACATCTGCCTGTCTGCCTGTCTGTCTGCCTGTCTGTCTGCCTGTTTGTCTGTCTGTCTGCCTGTCTGTCTGCCTGCCTGTATGTCTGTCTGTCTGTCTGCCTATCTGTCTGTCTGTCTGCCTGTCTGTCTGCCTGACTGTCTGTCTGTCTGCCTGTCTGTCTGCCTGACTGTCTGTCTGTCTGTCTGCCTGTCTCCCTAACTGTCTGCCTGTCTGTCTGCCTGTCTGTCTGCCTGCCTGTCTGCCTGCCTGTCTGTCTGTCTGTCTGTGTAGTTTAGCGCTTAGGCCTAATTCTTTTACCCGAATCACATACAGTACATCTCACACATGATCATATGTTGTTTACGTGTGATCTGGTGAATAATATGGAATTACCGGGGGAGGAATCATGTGAAAAATGACATTGCATTTGAAAATCAAACTTCATCTGTGAAAATAAATTCATCATTGAAAAATCCAACCATGAACCATGTGACTTGACTACGTGTAGCGTTAGGCCTCGTTT
>JAFFST010042086.1:0-10660 GCA_022414735.1 Noturus placidus | reverse complement strand
ATTCACCCCAAATAGTCTTGTTTGTTTGTGCTGGTTTGTGCTGATAAAATCTAAGTTTGTGCTACTTTCATTTTTCGAATATTAGACATTGACTTATAGTCGCAAATCTCCTCGGTGTAGGCACACCTTCAGAGTCGATCTGCCGAAGACTTTGTCAAGACAAATCATATCATCTTTATTTCATTCCCTGGTCTCTCATGATTGAACTTTGATTTATTTACAAGGAGAATCATCTGCTACACTTCACTGCCACCACTAGGTGTCAGTGACACTACTGTTCACGACACACTTGTGGAAAATAGTGTTAAATTATTATAGGAAAAGGCGACACAGTTACTCAATCAAAATTCTGGCCAGTGTAAGTACAGTGTTTTAACACTGTCAGTTACAATATTATTAGTTAACTTTAATCATAATGGTAAAACGTTCAAAGAGCTAAGATTGTCAATGTGTATTGAAAAGAAAACTCATTGCTAATATTAATACGGTTATTGAAGCTCTGAAATGCTAATTACAGCTGCACACGGTACCCATGTTAGTTTTTTTGAATACGTTATGCATCTAAGGGTCGACATTACCATATTGGTCCTAATATAAGATATATTTATCCTTACATATTATTACTATATATTTCCTTATATTCATGCAAATACACTAATACATGAAAATAAGTTTATACTGTACATGACATTTTTTGAGTCAGGATTATTTCAGTGGGTATTTCAGTGGATGCCCAAGAAACCAGCAGTGGACAGGGATTCATCAAAAGAGGCCATAGTCCAAAAAGGCAACATAGCTACACTGTTCCCCCTTTGTTGCTATAAGATGGGAGATTCAGGAGAAATTCAACTTGATGAGCACAGGAAATCTGCCAGACAACAAATGAAGAAGTGAGGGTGCCCCCTGGTGGTCTGGGGTAGAATGTCAATGTCCATTGTACACATGACGGAGTGTTTCAAAGTCAAAACTAGCTTTAATGTCATTTTAGCACATCTTCTGGCAATGGATAAAAAAAAATGAAAGGGTGTTGTTCACATTTAGACATGGCTGTTCAGAAGTCTGTCTGCTTGTGGAAAAACTAACCCTAACCCAGACTTACTGAGTCTGGATGTTCTTAGCCTTTTCCCAGATGAGAGGGGCTTAAACCAGTTGTAAGATGGGTGAGAGGGGTCCTGGTGAGTACACTCTCATTGACACATCCGTAGAAACCAGTGAGGATGGAGGGGGGCATGCCAAATCTTCAACCTCTTAGAAAATACAGGCACTGTTGGACTTTCTTTACTAAGTTAGAGGTGTTCAGTGACCATGTCCAGTCATTGGAGATGTGTAGGCCCAGGAATTTGAAGGTCTGTGTTGTTTCAAATATCATCTCTTTTGTCTTGTTTACATTCGACGAAAGATCATTAGTGCTGATGAGCCTCACAACTGTGGTGTCATCTGCAAACTTTATGATGCACTTACACACCATCATGAGTCAGCAGGGTATGTAAGAGTGGACTCAATACACATCCCTGTGGTGCACCGGTGCTCAGTGTAATGGTACGGGAGGTCTGTGTGTTGACAAGTGTCCAGTTACACATTCTGTACAGTTGTGTGCTTCCAAATTTGTGTCAACAGATTGTGGAAGAACCACATATGGGTGTAATGATGTGATGGTGTGTATATCTATCTATAACGATATCCAGACTATGATCTTATAGGGGGAAAAAAAACACACAATAAGAAACGTTGCTGTTCTTTTGTTAACTTTAGTTTGTGTTTACAGGTACAATGATGCGTGTCTTGCTTCTGGCTCTGCTGCTCGCTCACGATTGCTGTGGTATGAATCCAGACGCTGACTGGATGTCCTGGAAAATTGAATTCAATAAAAACTACAACAGTGTGGTGAGAACACTTACATTAAATATTCATTTATGATATAAATGAAACAGACTTCAAAATGCTTAACACTACAATACACAAGCCAGCCACCATCAGATATACACCCTTCCATGAATCTGCAAATGCTCCTCCCAGAAACAACAAGGTTGTTATAATAAAAAGCAGTAGCTAGTATGATTTCTGTATTTAAAAAAGAATTCCATGAGCCTAGAGACAAAAAGTTGTAAAGACAACCCTTATACAAAGAAACTAAAGCACCTGAAAGAAAGATTAAAACGGAGAGAGGGTCATGTGCAATACAAAAGATTAACGTTATAGGTAATAGTCACAAGACAATGATATAAAGTTGAGCAATCAGCATCAATTAGTAATAATTATATAAATATTAATTGCATATTCATTACAAATGTGAGATTATTTTTATTCTATTAAATATGTTCAGTGGCGTTAAAGAAGGTACTTTTTGTTGTACATTTCGCTACTGTTCTCATGACATGTTCCAATTCTTTCCAACAGAAAAAAAAAATCAGTTTCTTAGTGTGTCTGTTTGTGCAGTAGTTTAGTTAGTGACGTCTTTTGCATTTATAGCTCCTATGCACCAACACCTTACTGAAATCAGTCGGTTGTTAATGTCATACTTTATGAACTTTTCTTTTTCACCACACTTTAAATTTCAGCAACACAGATGCTTGGGAGATGCTGAATCCAAAACAGGAGTTTCCTTAAATTGATCAAATGGATGTAGTTAGTTCTCTCTTCAATGTCACATTCAAAGCCATCCATCAATCTTCGACTGCTTACTCCTTTATCAGGGTCAGGGGGAACCTGGAGTCTATCCCAGGAAGCATCGGGCACAAGGCGGGGTTACACCCTGGACAGAGTGCCAGTCCATCACAGGGCACAATCACATTCAAATCATGTAGTTTAAAAGTCCAGCGTCACCAGCTAGGCCGCCTTTGGCCACCAGGGGGAGACACAGGACCGCTCTGAAATAATCAGGTCCAACGAGCCACACGGGTCCCCCTGGCTATTGAAGAACAGCACGCAGGTGCACGTGCACTTAGAAAATCCCTACGTCTCAACTGGAATACTAGCTGTGTTAAATAGTGTTCCAAATGGTAGTGTGTAGAAATGAGGATCCCAACGATACCGAAATGGTCCAGTATGTCCAGTAGATTTTTTAAATGGGGATCCATGGACACTTTTCCAGCTAACATTCCCCACAACTCCGTGCACGATTGAGGCAGAGCTTCTTGACAGTTTGCTTTGCTGAGTTCATATTCGACATATTTTAGAGAGGTGTAAATGAAATGTGGAAAAATCAATCAAGGGAATGAGAACTGAAATGATATAGTATAAATTATATAAGGAATAATGAAAGAAGAAAAGCTGAAATGCAACACGGAGTGTGTTTACTGTGATGGCGTTCTCTTCCATTAAACAACGTGGTATGTCCCAATAATACTCAAACATATGTACTTTCTTCACAAAAAGAGTACATACTTAGTCCATAGACTAGGCGTGAGAATTGGGGCACAGGGTTTGATTCAGAGTCCTGGCAAAAGATTTGGTCAGTATGTTGGGCATTTTGAATCTAGTGCTATACTCCTTTCCTCTGCACTGATCACCCTAGCCACCTTCTTGAGTTCCATCTCTTAAACAAACAAAAAACTCTTTATTCTCTTTTTCCCCTGGCATTCATAAGTTTACAATTAATTTAAGATTGAACACTCCTTGGTTAAGTTTATGATTTGAGCTCCTCCTTGGTTTTTGTTTCACAATCCCAGTGGCAGTGCCAGTGTCAGGCCTCTCTCTTTTACACCTCAATCTTTCACCTCCCCCTTTACATTTCAATTTGAGCTCATCTTTAATGTGTGTTTTCTCCCTTCTGTTTGATCTCACTATTTGCTCTGCACTTGGGCTGTAAATTTTAAATACTGCTTGTGAAAACCTGATGGACTCAGGTTTGCTCAGGTCACGCATGCATGGAGGTCTGGGGTCAGTCCCAGTGCAGGGTGAGCTTCCACATTACATAGTCTTACAACACTTTTGACCAGATGTGGGATTTTGACCAGAAATACATAAAAGTCTGAATATGAAACTAAATATGCTGCAGTAAAAGAGACACCATCATAGCATACCATGCAGACAGTAAAAATCCACCTCATTAGATCCAGGACAAAGATTTTTTCCCCCTGTACTCAACATCGTATTTTCTCAGGTCCAACTTTATGACCGTTAGCTAGCTAATATTAAAGTACAATAAACCAAATACAAATATGATTAACACGCAAGTAAGCAGATTAAATGTAAATATTTATTCACAGATTTATTATTCATTTGGGGCAGCTTAAGTTAGCCTGTGCATAAATCCGGCCTTGCTAAAAAGATGTCAATACAGGAAGTGTCTCGAGAATGGAATTGAGTCCTCCGGCCGTACTTTATGGAGACAAATAATAAAAAGTTCTAAATGAAAGGTTAAGCAACTTATTAGCATTGTTTTGTGTTCAGTTGAGACTGTTGTGTGTGTGTGTGTGTGTCTGTGTGTGTGTGTGTGTGTCAGCGGGAGGAAGCATACAGGAGAACAATTTGGGAGCAGAAGGTTTTGGAAGTGATGAAGCACAATGCAGAAGCTGCAGCTGGACTACACACCTTTACCATTGGGATCAATCACCTTTCAGATATGGTATGATCCTGTATGCTCCCGTGTTCCTCTGTGATGCCAATGGGGTTATCGGGGTGTGAGGGGAAACTCTTTCTCTCTATCCATTTGACCTGTGTGTGTGTGTGTGTGTGTGTGTGTGAAGACAGCAGAAGAAGTCCGCACTAAACTGAATGGTCTGAGGGTGGAGAATTTTCCTCCTCAGGATGCTAATGAGTGATTTCCCCCTCCCTCCCAGTGTGAACTGGACTGAGGATGGATTTGTCACCCCTGTGCAGAACCAGGTATATGTGTATTAGGAGCTTGTCAACAAATACAATAACACATGTTATATGTGCATTTGTTTGGTGTAAAACTCAGGAAATATAGTATTTCACTTCACATACACTGACCATCCATTTTATTATGAACACCTGTACAACTGCTCGTTATGCAGTTATCCAATGGGCTTTAAATAACAAACACGTTTGAATACAGACAGCTGGGACCAATTATGACACACGGTCGAACATCAACCAATACCTGAACAGGAAGAGAACTAAACCAAAACAAAGGTGCGTGTCCATAGGAAACAGTCCTCATTACGTAATCTCGTGCACGCGCGCACTCTCCAGCTGTCCGTGCACGTCGACTCCGCAGCCTTCTTTCTGATGTTTGATGTAAACATTACCTGAAGCTCCTGGCCTGTATCTGCATGATTTTATGCATTACGCTGCTCGCACTTGATTAGATAACTCTATAAATGGGCAGGTGTTCCTTTTAAGGTGGATGCTGAGTGTATATCTTCATTTTATGTGCGTCTGTGTTTGGGTGTAGGGTGAATGCAACTCATGTTGGGCGTTCACTGCAGTTGGAGCTTTAGAAGCTCAAATGAAGAAAAAGAAGGGACGGCTGGTTCCTCTGAGCGTTCAGAACCTGGTGGACTGCAGTGATAAAGAAGGAAACTATGGTTGCAGTGGAGGATTCCTGACTAATGCCTTTACTTACATTATAAACCACAGGGGAATCAGCAAGGCTGCTGATTACCCTTATGTAGAAAAGGTCTTGTTTTCAGCTTTTTGCTATTTTATAGATTCCTGCAATCATTTATCTACATCCTAATTTAGTTCTGACAAATCATCATATCACTCAGTATACAATAACGAGGAGGAGATTCTTATTATTATGGTTAGTTTCACTATTCTCATTGTTATTATTGCTGTGTGTATATACACTTTATTGAAGTCCACATCACCACCATCACCCAAACCCCCAGACTTTAATGAAGTCTTCACACAGTTAACCAAATAATATGATCTCACCACAGGCCTAGATACATGTGTACGTTCTATGTCTTTTGTTTCCAGTTTAGTTTATTCTTCTAGAAACATCATGCCAAAGACTTCATTAGCCAATGTTTTTTTTCATTCTCTTAATGTGAAGCACATTCGGTTAACTAAAATTGTCATTTTAATGTATATTGTGTAGAACGGGACATGCCGTGACACTCTTAAATATGGACATTGTTCTGGTTTCTGGGTTCTTCAACGTCATAATGAGTTCGAGCTGCAGAAGGTGGTGGCTAACATCGGACCGGTTGCAGTGGGAATTAATGCTGACCTGGCTTCATTTCATCAATACAAGACTGGTAAGCCACATACACATTGAACAATTAAGACCTTTCTTGCAACGACTGTCATCATATCCACACATGATCTTATGGAGACACTGGAAGATCCTGGTCCATTCTGCCCTTCTGGACCTGCGTGAGCTGTCTCGGGTGTCCTACTTCTGGATGGAGCTCTCACCTGCTCCAATTCCAGACTGCTGGGACTATGGCTTTTCTAAGTCATACAAATTTCATATAAATCAATAATGAACTGTTTAAGAATGTCTGTTGTTACCCAGATGAGGATGGGTTCCCTTCTGAGTCTGGTTCCTCTCAAGGTTTCTTCCTCTTAAATATCTTAGGGAGTTTTTCCTTGCCATTGTCTCCACTCAGTGTCTTGCTCAGTTGGGATAATTTCTCACTTTTACTGTGTGTGTACTGTGTTTATATTCCTGTAAAGCTGCTCTGAGACAATATCTATTGTAAAAAGCGCTATACAAATAAAATTGAATTGAATTGAATATCTGATGATGGCGAGTGGTGCTCTGAACAGTGTTTATATAATGAAATGCACGTTCACACCTGGCGGCTAGTTAGTTTGTTTTCATTGTAAACCCTTTCTGGCATGGTGTGTGAATTCTAGCTCTGACAGTTCCTCAACCTCAGCTACATCACTCTAGTTCATAATCGGTCTCCACTAGAGATGTGCACAGGAGTGTTTTTATGAATCACATGGTTATTACGTGGATATAAACAAGTCTACACGTTCCTGTTAAAATGGCAGGTTTTTGTGAAAGAAAAATGTAACTAAGATAAAATAATGTCAAAAGCTTTTTCTACCCTAACTATGAAATTACAACGTATAACAATTATGTGGAAAACAATCAAACATTTTAGGGAAAATAAGGGGGACCCCCCCCCCCTGCAAAAAAGAAGAATAACCTGGTAGCATACGCGCGCACAAGCTTTAATAATTGTCTGATGAGACCAATTCCAAAATAAATAATAATTACATATTTCCTAAAGGTATGTTTGGTGCAAAGAATCACATGATCAAAAGAACACCATCCCCACAGTGCAGCATGTTGGTGACAGCATTATGCTTTAGAGCTGCTTTTCTGTAGCCAGAACCGGGGCTTTTATCAACATGGAGGGAATCATGAAAAGCTACAGATACCAGTCAGTTTGAGTGTCAGACCTTCAGGTATCTGCTAGTAAGCTGAACATGAAAACTAAGTTCAGCTTTCAGCATGAGAATGACACCTAGCACACGTCTAAATACATAAAGGAGAGTCCAGCCCTGAATCCAAGTGCACGCTGTTCACAGGAGATGCCCTCACGATCTGACTCGACTCTTCGTTCTCACCCACATCAAAATAAATTACAATAAATATTGTAATAAATCCTGGATCACAGCATTTCTCCCACGCGTTCTAACAAATAGTGTCTCCTGTTCATATCTCTATCTGCTTAGTACACATTATCTGTTCTTTCCAAATAATATATGTGTGTGTGTGTGTGTGTGTTAGGTATTTATAATAATGCTTCGTGCCCTAAGAATCCATGGAATCACGCTGTTCTGGTGGTTGGATACGGAAAAGAAGATGGGCAGCAATACTGGCTGATCAAAAACAGGTTACACACACACACACACACACACACACAGACAGACACACATACACACACAGACAGACACACACACACAGACATACAGAGAGACACACACACACACACACACAAAAAAAAATACTAAAATACTCATCTCTCTCTCTCGTCCTCTCTCTCTCTCCCTCTCTCTCTCTTTCTCTCCCGCCCTCCCTCTCCCTCTCTCCCGCCCGCCCTCTCCCTCTCTCCCGCCCTCTCTCTCTCTCCAGTTGGGGTACTGATTGGGGAGAGGGGGGCTATATTCGAATGGAGCGAAACAAGAATCGATGTGGAATCGGTGGCTATAGTGTTGTCCCCATCGCCTGAACTCATTTCTCTCATATCACCTTTTAATTTGTGTTTATTTTCTTCCTGTTATCCACTAATTCGTAAGTTTGAGGTTTTTCTTATGTATTTTAGCATCTGGTGGTCATGATGAAAAAAAACATTTTTGTTTTTGGAATGTTTGAAATCCAGAGTTGCTTATATTGTATACCATGTAATCCATTCCCCATATAATTGAAAATAAATGTTATTAAATGTTACGCCTCATGAGTCGTTCCTCCACTGTGGCTCCTCTGACCCTCTGGACCTGTCTGATTCATCCTGAGCTCTGTTCTGGGTAAAGTTCGAGTGTTATGAGGTACAGCGGGTAGAAACCAGCTCTGTTTAAAGAAGGTGCAGTGTACAGTGAACTGAGAAATGACAGTTACTTTAGAATTACACGGTTTATCAAAGCTACATTGAATTCCAGTGTTAAGCAGAAACAGGCCCCCCCCTCCCCCCTAATGTTCAGCATTAAGTATTAAGTGAGCATCGTACGTTATAAAGTGTATAGAAGTGCATAACTTACACCACATACACATTCCTTTACTTATTACACATTCGCCTCAATGTTAGCTGTTAGTATTATGACACAAAATAATACGAAGTTGTGGTACGTCAATCATGATGCGGAAAACGGCCTTTGTCTCCACCGTGTGGTCAGATTGTAAACTACATCTGCAATTCCCGGAAGTTAGGGCAGAATTCAAAATGGCGTCCTTCTTTCTACATAGGTGTCCTGTATAGTGTATAAAATGGCTGCGCGCTACAGCCTACGCAGTGCACTCGATGTAGAGGAGGAAGTGGTTTGAGATTCAGCCTGTTGTTATACGGAAATAAATATAAACAGGGCCGGACACCATGGCGCTGCTGACGGCGCGTAACTTGACGCTGTGCGTTTTCTCGTTAGTAAACTTTATTTTTGTGTTCGTGACCGGAGCGGATTTGGTCCGTTTCATTTCATTTCGCCCGGTTTATCACAACATCACCGGCGGCGCGGCCCTCTGCGACGGTGAGCGAGTTTACTGTCGCATCAAAGCGACAACACTTTTAACTTTTTAACATCTACAATCGAATAACGCAGCCGAGCGAGGTGGAGCGTGTCCTCAGGGACATGTGAATAGACAGAACTAGGTAGAAGTGAGACATGTGAAGGATCTGGACCGGCTGAAGGTGCAGGGCGCTGTCAGCCCGGCTAGCTCAGTCGGTAGAGCATGAGACTCTTAATCTCAGGGTCGTGGGTTCGAGCCCCACGTTGGGCGACGGAACTTTTAATGTTTTTATTTCAAAACATTCCTGGACGAACAAATAGCGACCGCACACACTCACACACACTCTCACACACACACACACACACACACACCTTTACTTACTCATTACTACTTTATCTGTCCATCTTCACCGGTCCATTGTCCGAGCTTCACTCACCGCAGCATCTCTACCTCAACGCTGTTATTTCCAGATTCTCGCTTCTGATTGGTCAGCTGTTGATTCTCGCGCCGGCTTAAGCTCCAATCACAAGTTTATATTCACGCGCTCAGGCTTATCTCTTATATGATTGTAGTTTCTATAGCAACAGCTCCTCCCCAGTGACGTGTTTGGCGGGAATTCTGTGTGCTCTTATTCTTTAATGTATAAAGCCTAACAGACTTTGATGTTGTTTAACAGAATGAAGGTTAAATTGATCAAAGTTAAATGTATAAACGTTGGTAAGTTGCTGTGGGGAAGATTTCTGTTGTGTTATAGAGTTCTGTGAGGTGAATGTTGGTGATAGTTGGACTATATAATCCCACTGATCTCTCCATAACATGACCCACCATAACAATAGACAGGGGTAAACATTAACAATGCGTAGTGAAGTAGCTATAGTGTAAGTGAGAACAGGAATTTCTCTAACATTCCACACCATGCAAATATAACTAATGTATCTATGCACAGATAAATGATATGATTAAAGTGAAAATTGTACCGTATTTTCCCGCACTATAAGGCGCACCTAAAAGCCTTAAATTTTCTCAAAAATCTGCCGTGCGCCTAATAATCCAGTGCGCCTTATGTGTGGACTGAGTTCCAAACTCTGTAAAAATGTTGATTGACTGTCGGGCCATTTCCCGCTGACACAGGGACGTAATACGTGGACTACGTACGCTGGCAGCGATAAACCAATCAGAGGACATTATGTAATACGTACAGTGTACGCTTACCTCCGCCACGCCTCCAGTAGGTATACTACCCGGTATGCTGCAAAACAACATTTGTTGAATAAAGTTCAACTTAACTCACTGTTTTGCTTCCGTTACCTTTTTTTTTTTTTGTAGACCGTTGTCACGAAGCTGGAGGCAATAAGTAAGTGCGGGAGAACATCTTTATTTAAGAACAAAACAAACATAAACAAGCATCCCCGGCTAAGGCTAACCATACTGGCTGCTTACTATACTGGATTCCAACAGGCATTCGGTAAACACTCAGACAGCCCTTCAAAAAAAAACCAAAAGAACAATAACACGCAATGTGCTCTTAGCCCCGAGGGGTTTAAATACCCAACATAATCAAACCAAACA
>JAFFST010042083.1:5000-7500 GCA_022414735.1 Noturus placidus | reverse complement strand
CAGTGAGTCCGACATGCACTGGAACGAGGAGACGCACCTCGCCTGGTCGATAGAAACCATCAGTGCATGACTGGCAGTTAATTCCAGCTGTGTTGTCCGAGCAACCGAGACAGACTCCGCCTCCTTCGTATTCGCCGTGAATGTTCAAACTCAGTTTCATGTCGGCTACGGTTTGGTTATAGTAACACTCGTCCGATTTATCGTGGCAGTTACACTCTGTGGACAAAAATATAGCAGAAAAAGGATCAAAACACTGAAAACAGAGACGATCGAAAGGTTCATGGTCTTTTGTTTGGTTCTGTTGGGTTCCTGGTTAGGTTCTCTTCGTTTGGGTGCTACTTGAATTCTTTGTTGTTGTTTTTTCGTCTGGATTTTGGTGGTTACTAGTTTGCAGATTCTCTGATTTGGTTCTGGTGTGGTTCTAATGTGGTTCTGTTTTATTGTGTTGGAGTTTGGCTGAAATGATCTGGGTTCTATTCAGACTGAGGTTTTAGATCCAGATTCCTTCGGCTGGCTTTAGTGGAGTCCAGTTCTTTTTAGTTCTGAGATTCAGATTACTTGTTTGCTTTTTTCAGTTGGTTCTGTTTTGGGGTTCTGTGTTATTTTGTTTGGGTTCTTGTAGGGTTTGGGTTATTGTTTGGGTCTGCTGGGGTCCTGCTTGGATTCACTGGTATTTTGCTGGAGATGCCAAGTTATATTTAATATTTATTGGGATTGAGGTTCTGTTTTGTTTGGGTCTGTTTGGATACTGCTGGGATTGCATTCTTTTGGTTCAGGTTCTTCTGGATTTTTTGACGTCTATAATTTTGAATTCTTTTATCGTTAATGCCAGGATGCATGTTCTTTTCTTTGGTGTGGTTCTGATTAGGTTCTGTTTTATTGTGTTGGAGTTCTGATGAGGTTCTGTTGGCTGGTTCTGTTGAGATGGAGGTTTTAGATTTAGGTTCTTTTGCTTGGTTCTAGTTTGAGTCCAGTTTATTTGTTAAGTTCATGATTATTTGGAGTGTTGCCCTACTGTGGTTCTTTAATTGTGGTTGGTTTAAGTTATGTTCTGTTGAGATTCTGATGGATTCTGATGGAGCAGATTATTTTGTGTGGTGCCGTTCAGGTTCTACTGAGATAGAGGTTCTACTAAACTTTGAAGTATTATGTTTGTTACTACCAGGACGCAGATGTTATCTTTTTATTTGGTTCAGGTGTGGATCTCTTCGGGTTATTCTATATTATACCGTTTTTTTTGTCTGGTTCTGTTTAGATTGAGTTCATTAAATACGTTCTGATTCTTTTAGTTGTTTTTAGGCTCTGTTGGGGTTCTACTGGTGTTCAGGTTACTTGTTTGGTTCTTCCTCGGGGTTCTTTTGGGTTAATCATTCTCTGTCGGGTTTTGTTTGGATAATATTCTGGTTCTTTAACTTAGTTTGGCTCTTGTGGGTTTCAGATTATTTGAACTTTGATTCTGCTGTGGTCCTGTTGTGGTTCTCTTTGGGCTGAGGTTCTCTTAGCTGCACCTGCTAGATATTCAATTCTTCCAGTGAGATTTTGCGAGGTTCCTGTTTTGCTCCCATTTGGGTTTTGGTAACTGTTAGGCTACACCGGTTGGTTCTGTTGGTGGATTTTAGGGTTCTTTTGGGGGTGCTCTCTTACTCTCACAGACGTGCCGTGTGAGGAAGGTTCCAGCCATCCAGGGTTTCTGGTTGTAGCCGGGACAACAGCGATCACAGCTCTCTCCACATGTGTTGTGCTGACATTCACAGCTCAGTTTCTGACACACAACAACAACCACCGGAACAAGAACAGGATGTTAACGGGACACTCCACAGCATTAAATGTAACTATAATCAGATAGAAAGTGACCTGCCATTGTTTAATACATGTGAAATTGTCATTGCTGTGGTGTAAGAGGAATAAAGGCCGTGGGAACGTGCTGTTAAAGGGAAACAGGAATGACTGTCGGCTCACCTTGGTGAGGGTGTTGAGAGGACAGGCTTTGGCGTGGCCGTAGCAGATACACATCCCTCCTACAGATATGTCCTTAATAGAGTAATAATACTGCAGAGACACAACAACACAACATTTATACACACTTATCATATATAAGATGATACGTTGTGATAAGGAGTGATAAAATATCTACGTAAAGCATATACAATAACTGTTGAGATGTAATACAAGGTGATCGAGAGGCCACGCCTCTTTTATTGATGCACAAGCCACGCCTCCGTTATCAGGACTGACAGATTCACAAGCCACACCTCATTCTGGGACTGAGACCTAGGGCATGCCTTTCAAACTGGGACTGACAGACACCGAGGCCACGCCTCTATTAATAATCTTTCATGGTAAAGAGGCCACACCTCCTGCATTGCCATTCATAGGCCACGCCTCCATTAATAGACTTTCTTGCTAGCGAGTCCACACTTCTTTTATTGTCGGTAACAGACACTGAGGCTACGCCTCTACAAAATATTCTCGACAGGTAGACAGGTCACTCCTCCTTTAT
>JAFFST010042083.1:0-2500 GCA_022414735.1 Noturus placidus | reverse complement strand
CGTCACCAAGTCAAAGAGAAACTTGAACCTTCAGCAACAGACGTGGGATAACACGAGGCGCAGCTCTTCTCTGAACAAGGCTCCATTTTGGGTTTTTTTTAACATGAATAACACAAAAATTGCGAGTCCAACTAAAAGCATATGCCCTTTGACAAAACCACTGCGAACCCAGAAGAACATTAAGGCTCGTCTGAATTTCACCAAAACACACCGTGATGATCCTCAAACATTTCTGGGAGAACGTTCTGTGGACTGATGAATCAAAAGTGAAACTGTTTGGAAGACAGGAGTTCCGCTACATCTGGCATGAACATCATTCCTACGGTCAAGCATGGTGGAGGCAGTGTGATGCTGTGGGGATGCGTCGCTGCTTCAGAACCTGGGCAACGTGCAGTAATTGATGGAGAACCTACAGGAGAACGTCCGGTTTTCAGTCCGTAAAAATCGAAACTTAAGCGTAACTGGATTACCGAGCAAGACAAAGATCCAACGCGTCAGAGCAAGTCCTAGTCCTACAAGTAAGAGATATTGCTGCTAAAGGCGGCACCAGATTTTAAGTTTAAAGGGGCAATTAGTTTTTCACATGGGTGATAGGTGTTGGATAAGTGAAGAACGTGTTTGTAAATTACATCACATAGTATCACCTGTAGATACTGGACCAGTATAGTGATCGAGACCAGAACGTTATGAGTTCAAATCCCAGAACTACCAAAAAGAACCTTCGAACAAGTTCTCTAGCTCTCAGAACATCTCCACTTGGCCTGGATTTGTCAGCCAAGTGAATCCTTGTGAAGTGATGTGATGAATCATTCTGGCTCCTCACCTCTCCGTTCTCCAGCGGGTGGATTTTCGAGTAAAATGATGTACAGATGACTTCATCATCACGTTTGTACGCCGGTGGTCCAGTTCTTGGGATGATGTTGAAGCGGGTGATGCATTCTGTATCTGTGATGGCATAATACTGCCACGGCATGAAGGTTTCTCCATCCAGAGATCGTTCCAGGATCCAGTTTCCGGGCCGTGGAGAGTTTGCAGCCTTTAGGATGATGTATGCGATCTGGAACACCTGGAGAACAGACAAACATCTTGTTAAACACCTCCACATATGCTTCATCTGACGGAAGTGACATCACGGTTCTTAGTCTTTTCTCCTGAAACATATTCACACAACCTCCAGCAAGCATCTCAATCCACATGTTCTCACCAAACACAACAGACCAGGATATGTGTACTGCTTTCTGGGTGTGGGGAAGTTTGAAACTGCTTCTGATGGCCAGTGGAGAACTTTTTTCTCTACAGAGAACATTGTCACTTGCTGGAAATTGACACTTTTTTGGGAAAACACTTGCATTCATTAAAGAATGTTTAAAAATTTTGGCATTTGATGAAATACATTTGAGGCAGTGTTTGTTGGTGCTTGAGGGACAATGTGAGTGTTTGTAGGATAAAGTTAAACTGATTGATGAGATTGACCTTTTATGGTAAACGTGGTGATGAATCATGGTGTTTGATGGTGAATGTGGGGTGTTTGATGGAACATGTAGGTGTTTGATGGTGAATGTAGGTGTTTGATGGAACATGTCGGTGTTTGATGGTGAATGTAGGTGTTTGATGGTGAATGTTGGTCTTTGATGGAACATGTAGGTGTTTGATGGTGAATGTTGGTGTTTGATGGAACATGTAGGTGTTTGATGGTGAATGTAGGTGTTTGATGGTGAATGTAGGTGTTTGATGGTGAATGTTGGTGTTTGATGGAACATGTAGGTGTTTGAAGTTGAATGTTGGTGTTTGATGGAACATGTAGGTGTTTGATGGTGAATGTTGGTGTTTGATGGAACATGTAGGTGTTTGATGGTGAATGTTGGTCTTAGATGGAACATGTAGGTGTTTGATGGTGAATGTAGGTGTTTGATGGTGAATGTTGGTGTTTGATGGAACATGTAGGTGTTTGATGGTGAATGTTGGTGTTTGATGGAACATGTAGGTGTTTGATGGTGAATGTAGGTGTTTGATGGAACATGTAGGTGTTTGATGGTGAATGTAGGTGTTTGATGGTGAATGTTGGAGTTTGATGGAGAATGTTGGTGTTTGATGGTGAATGTAGGTGTTTGATGGTGAATGTTGGTGTTTGATGGAACATGTAGGTGTTTGATGGTGAATATTGGTGTTTGATGGAACATGTTGGTGTTTGATGGTGAATGTAGGTGTTTGATGGTGAATGTTGGTGTTTGATGGAACATGTAGGTGTTTGATGGTGAATGTAGGTGTTTGATGGTGAATGTTGGTGTTTGATGGAACATGTAGGTGTTTGATGGTGAATGTAGGTGTTTGATGGAACATGTAGGTGTTTGATGGTGAATGTAGGTGTTTGATGGTGAATGTTGGTGTTTGATGGAACATGTAGGTGTTTGATGGTGAATGTAGGTGTTTGATGGTGAATGTTGGTGTTTGATGGAACATGTAGGTGTTTGATGGTGAATGTTGGTGTTTGATGGTGAAT
>JAFFST010042082.1:29624-38493 GCA_022414735.1 Noturus placidus | reverse complement strand
TATATATATATATATATATATATATAAATAAAAACTTTTGGATAGACCTGTGCTGTGTTTTTAGTTGTTTGATATCCATGAGAGCTGAGTATTTTTGTGATTTATTTTTAAAAACAAAAGATCAAAAGATTCAACAGTAAAGACAATTTTTCACAGCCTTCTTTGCTCATATTTACCAAGGATGCCAATATTAGTGGAGGGCGCTGTATGGAGTGTAGTGAAGCAACTGCCCATATGGGGCGTTTTGGGAAGAGAGGCGCGTTTTCATGAAAAACAGATACGAGTAACTTGTCAAGATAGACAGATCCGATTTGAGCAAAAAGTCCGAGTTGTGCAGCGAAGCTTGTAATACGAATGTAGCTTTAAACTACAGTCTAAGCCTTGCACAGAACGTCTCGGACATTCAGGACAGTTTAGTTTTACATATGAACCTTCAAATAAATTGAGCATTAACATCAAGCGCATTACGAGTCACATGTTGCACTTTTCCTCCTCACGCTCATACATCGGCCCCTTACATTTACATTTATTCATTTAGCGGACGCTTTTATCCAAAGCGACTTACAAATGAGACACACTCACACACCAATGGTAGCAGAGCTGCATGCAAGGTGCTAGCTTGCCATCGGGGGCAACTTAGGGTTCAGTGTCTTGCCCAAGGACACTTCGGCATGGGATCACCCGGGCCGGGATTCCAACCACCAACCCTACGATTAGTGGATTAGTGGACAACCCGCTCTACCGACTGAGACACAGCCGCACAGGTACCCTTAGCGTACCTGTGCGTTCCGTATCAGCACCCCGTGCTCCTACCGCCACCACGACAAACTACAATAACAAACACCTCTTCGCATGTCTTCAAACGTCCCTTCCTAATGATTTTCCTCTGTCACGATTAAACGATTCTGAGTGTCAGTAATCTGAACACATGCCCGAGTGGGGTCTATTTCTGAGAGCTGGATGCCAGCTACAGGTGAGTGTGTGACTGGGACATGACAGAGAGTGTCGGACAGTTAAAGTGCCTGTAATAATTCTGAGAGACAAGATGAGCTCCACACACTCTCGTGCCCTCAATCTACTTCGTCTGACCTAAGCGCAGCTGCCGAAAGAGCGAGCGAGGAAGAAAGAGAGAGGAGAGAAACAGAAGTACTGTAGGTAGATCGAGAGGAGAGTAAACACAAAGCTGTTTAATAAACAATGAAAAGGTATGGAAGGAGAGAGAAAGATGTGCGGTTTAAGCAAAAGAGCCAGCCGAGCAGTGGCCTTTTAAAAAATACGTCATTCATCTTTACTGGGAGTGAAAAGAGAACCGCAAGTTCCCTTCGAGCCCAGACGAGTTGGTTTGTGTAAATAATGCTGGCAAGGAGAAAACAAAATTAAATGCAAATGAAAATGTCCTGTCGCTCTGACTCACTAGGACACGTGGGGATGCACGCTGTCCTTCGGGACGTCCCTCATACCCTGGATGAAATGCTACGACTGTCAGTTCGCCCATCCAGAACGAGAGGTTTGTGACGGCGATAATTCTCTCGAATGAACCGTATGCGTGCGTTTTGGTTTTTTTTTTTTTTTTAGCTTTGCAACAAATGATGCCAATACATGACTTTTACCATCACTTGCACTGTAACTTCAGTCCCCCTAACAGTTCGTGGAATTTTCGTGAAATCATATCGGCAGGTCTTCCATTGGATTTATTATACATACATTATAAACCATCATGTAAAACACACATGACTCCATCCAGGTTAGAGGGAAGCCTGTATACGCACGGGCAGTTAAATCCACTGATGGTGATGATAGTCCTGACGAGACAGAGTCGTTACAATCCCGAAACTCTGAGGACGCCCTTCGTATTACAACCATGTGGTTCTACATCGCGCACTATAGCACTGCACTGCTGAGAACGCAGCCGGTATCTACCAAGGGGGTTATTTGAGTGAGTCTGTCTCTGTCTGTGGAAGCCACCTCTAATCGATAGTGGAGTAACTGGCCCTATCCAGACAAATCTAATCAACACAAGAGCAATCTAGACAAACTTAATTGACACCACCCAAGAATGGATGTGTCCAGCGCCGGACTTCAGAGTGAGACCGAGATTAAGATCTGTTCAGAATAGAAGAGATCGTGCATTTAAAGGAAGAAAAGAATGAAAGATAGAAAGAAAGACGACCACTATTTCACAACCGTGCAGGCAGCGGGCACTGACGTTATCCGAGCAGAATTTTTACGGTAGAAAGAAAATTCCAGAAACCGTATGTGGACAATCATTCCCACACCAAGATTCAAATGCATTCCAATCTACTAAAGTGCTGAAGCGGATCTTTTGTTCTCGCTCTGCTCTCTGAAGCCTTGACTTTCTTTCCTTTACCTTTCTGTTTCGCTTTTCGTCTTGGGGGAAAGAAAAAAAAAAAAAAATCAACCGAGAGATGATTCTCGGGCTCGTAATGACGTTTTCAACCTTCCTATCGTCCGAAAGAAGCTAGTGAGGACAACTCTGCGGTTACGCCTCCTTCAGGGTGGCCGGTCTTAGCAGGTATACGTACGTAGGATGGGGACGAAGCAGTGTACCTGTCCTCTGCAGCGGCCCAGGTGCACAGTGGGATATGCATTACATCATCGCTCCGACATCACTCTGTCCCTCTCAGCCCGCTCTGCCTCACACTGCCGCCTAACTGACATCTAAGGATACGACTCGGATTCACAGGCTGAGCTGTGGTAGCACACGCACACAAACACAATCAAAGGCCAGATACTCATTTTCTCGTTAAGAGAGCCGTTAAAATAGACAACGCAAAAACGAGCTTCATCGATGCGGACGCTGAGCCGCCGATCGTGGCAAGAAGCATGTGGATTTGCTCCTTCAGAAAGGGAGGATTCTGAGGGTTTATCAGATAGAATCTTCTACATAATACTGTTGGGTTCCAGTGGTTGGACAGATGACATGGTTTAAGAAGCACATGAGCGGTTTGTGGACTGGAGTGTGTTTGAACAACACAGATAAGAGGAAATCGGGCAACAGTAGGAAAACAAATGCTAATCCAAGTGTGACTTGGTGAAACCAAGCAAAACAGGACCGTGCTCACTTTCACAATCACTGAGCCATTGACAAGTGCGCCATGACAGTGCCCGTCATTGACCAGCAAAACCGTCATGGCCCTGCATCGAACATGTTCTCCAAATGTGCCAAGAGTCCACATCTCATGGATTTGCCAAATGTGGCACCATCTTGACTCTTGGGTAGGAATCACTCAACCTGAACTTGGATGTCCCATCATCACGAAATTCGTCCATGTGTCACGCCATCCTCCTACATCTTTTGGTGGCTTTACGCCGCCCCTGCGTCCTTTTGTGTATCGTAGCGACCGATTCACAGTCGCGATGTCAAAGAGAGTGTTTGACCTTGGCGTGTGCATGGAAACGGTGGACAACTTCACCCACCTCGGTTCCTGTCCTCCATGCTCCGTCCCAGCGTCACGACTGGTTTCCAACACGACGCCTCACAGATGTTCAAGAGACTCAAGGTGGACGTCTACTACCTGGGTTCAACAAGCATCCTGAACCAGAGGCGAACAGGGGAAGCCATCTTCCTTCGAGCTTCCCCCCTCCTGTGTGTGTCGGTAATGAGAGGGGAGGTGTGAGGAGATGCACCGCATGAGTAACAGGTTTTTCTGCATCCAGCTCCAGTGTAACTACGGCAATCTGTTGCTGCGATTCATCAGGGACGTAACACAGCCGTAAACGCATCGAAAGAGTTGCGACTCGCTCTCGATCTCACACACACACACACACACACACACTCTGCCTCGCAAACACACAGTCATACACACTCAAAGTGTCAAGGGAGTTTTGTTCAAGCACATGAAGGGGGTGGGTCAAGAGGGATTGCATTGTAAGCACCCCAACACACACACACACACACACACACACACACACACAGTCCCCCGACATGTGAAAAGGGGGGGGGGGGCCCTGTCCTGGACACTTGGCAAGGACAAACAAGCCACTTTGACTCATGGAATGAATTAAGCGAGAGAGGACAAATAAAGAAAAGATAAAGCACACACGGACAAAAGAGACTAAAAAATGGTCAACGCATCCAGACAACAACTGCATTCAACAAGTCAACAAAAGCGGCGCTGGATGTGCGTATCTCACCCATTGTGGCGAGCTGTGGTGCGGCTCTGCAGCAGCGCCGACGATGAGCATGAGAACGCGGCCGAGTTCGTCTCCGAAACGCCGAGGAAGAGCGTCAGAGAGTCCTCTTCTCCATACCTCTCCACTGCACCCTCTCTCGCTCCCTTTCTGATTGTGTGAGATCTTTACGCAGCTGCCGTATGTGCGTGCGTGTGTGTGTGTATGTATGTATGTATGTATGTGTGTGTTAGAGGCAGAGGGGCTGTGTATTGTTCAAGTGGCGGCGGACTGAAGGAGGGAATCTTCCCACTGCATCACCCTCGCCGCTCTCTCTCATCCATATTCATGGAGAACTCCGGCGCTCTGCAGCATTGTACAGAGAGGCACCTAGCGTGTCCAATCACCCTGCACCCCTCCCCAACGTCAGACACACACACACACACACACACACACACACACACAGGCTTTTCTTCTTCTTCACCCCCCTATTTGGCGCAGCAAAGCAAAAGACATAGCGCCCCACGCACGTTTGGGCGAACCATGGAAAGGTGGGATGGAGGGAAGGTTGTGGAGGTGGAGAAAGAGTGAGGGAGTGACCTTGTGTAAGGCGGCGAGTGAGAACGAAGGGGGCGGCGTGCACCTCGGGCGGCCATGTTGGAAACCGCGGACAGTAAAAGAAAGAAAGAAAGAGGGAAAAGAGAAGGAAAGACAAAGACTGAGACGGGACGTGGAGGGGACGAACGCGAGCGAGAGAAAGAGAGACAGGACGATATGTGAAAAAACACAACAAAAAGGGAGACGTGGAAAAGCGAGATAATGAAAGACGTGATGCTAAGAGGCGTAAAACGGGAAGGAGAGTCTGCTGCAGAGAGCGTGGCGGACCAGCCATTCCAATCACTGCCTATAAATTCTACACAGCTGTACCGACCTATGTTGTGTGTGTGTGTGTGTGTGTGTGTGTGTGTGTGTGTGTGTGTGTAGCCCATGGGGGAGGTACATCCATCCTTAACCCCCACGGTCACTCCTAATTTGCACTGAACCATTTTTCATCGCACACTGACTAACTGTCTATACGGCGTGTGAGTGTGTTGTGGCATGTGTGTGTGTGTGTGTGTCTGTGTGTTGTGTTTGTGTGTGTTGCGCAGTGTGCGAGAGCAGGGCAGGATGTGCTAGAATTCTGTTCAAGCAAACCAATCACGTTTTGACTGGACTCTCACTTGAGCCCCTCCCCTCTCTGCCACCTGCCCCATTCACAGTCTACTCACGTCACCATACACTGCAAGGGCACCTGTGTCCTTCTCTCTCTCTTTCACACACACACAAAACACAGCACACGCGTGCTAATGCTCTCACAAAGCTCTGAGCACCTGCGATCTTACAGACCAAGGTACAGACACCCACCGGCACAAACAACCTGGCCAAAAGTGCCATTAGAAATATTAATGTACCGTTTCGGCTGCATCTGCTATGAAACACGCACAAATATATATATATATATATATATATACACACACACACACACAAACACATCTGCCTCAGTCAGCCTAGTAACGCTTTCAGTCGGTGTCCTTTCTCTCGCTCGGCCATTAAGGATCAAAGGTCACAGGGCAGATATATTAGAAATCCATGCACTCCTTAATGTACAGGACCCGTACATCATGTGGACCGACAGGTAGAGATATATACATTTATTCATTTAGCAGACGCTTTTATCCAAAGCGACTTACAACTGAGACACACTCACACACCAATGGTAGCAGAGCTGCATGCAAGGTGCTAGCTTGCCATCGGGGGCAACTTAGGGTTCAGTGTCTTGCCCAAGGACACTTCGGCATGGGATCACCCGGGCCGGGATGCCAACCACCAACCCTACGATTAGTGGATTAGTGGACAACCTGCTCTACCCACTGAGACACAGCCGCCCTATATTCTACCTGCCTATATATAGGCAGGTAGAACATACCCTGTAATATACAGTACAACAACCACTTGAAAGACCAAACGACGACTAAAAGAAATGACACACAAACCCACATCTGTTCTGATTACCCTTCTGCCTCGTTCTTCTCCTCTCGTGCATGGTTGCACAGGGGCATTTATTCCGCCAATTCTTAATCCTGACAATCAACATAGCAATGTTATCACGACTATCTTGTTCTGCACCTCACCGTGACGACCATCCTCGCACTGCTTTGTGTATATATATATATATATATATATATATATATATATATTTACCTCCGAGAAATAAATACAGAATTATCAACACGTCTTGAGACGTGAAGGCAAACATAACGAGTTCCTTCGAGAACTACATGATGAATATTTCTATACGTGGATATCCTGAGAACGGTTCCGCAGCCCATGATCCCACAATTTATACCGTGACCTCTACACGATCCACTGTCAAATTAAATTGGTGCTTATTTACCATTTTTAATGAAATAAACAAATATATATCTATACAAAAAGAAATACTTAAATAATCCAAAATAGCTGCATGTCGGTCCCCAGACTGCGTTCCCTTGATCTGGAAGCTTTGCCTACTTTCTACTGACATCAAATACATGATTGCCAGGAGCGAGATATGATTAGTCAAGAATAACAGCAGTGCTGTTGCCTGGAGTCGTTCCAAGCTGTGCTGAATGCAAAAATCGCAGGCCCAAAAGGGGTCACTTTTTTCCTCCTCATGCATCACAGGAGCTTATTACTGTCTCTGCTGCATGAGATGCAATCAGCTGGACTACAACGGGTGGACCGAGAGAAGATTGCTTTCTTTCGTACTACCAGAATGAAGGATTTTTCCTTTGCCGCGGTGAGACAATTCTACGGCGATGGACGTGACATTAATAACATCTCTGTTAGCATTGCTAGTTGCTATGGCAGCAATGAAGTGGAGCTCATCTACACTCTCGGGACTGCAGAACCCCATGGAATTGATGTTATGCTTGAAACATCTGAAGAATCTATCTATATCAGTAACAGTCTGACAGCACAGCTACTAATTTACCTCAGTAATTCATGAAATGTGGTTGAATAACGGAGAATAGGGCAGGTGTGTGTGTGTGTGTGTGTGTGGGGGGGGGGTAAATAAAAACCTGAGAGCTCCTGTCAGTGTCCACCATCTGTATCAATCCCTGAGCATCAAGCCGGCGATTTTACAAATGCATACATCGTGAACAGAAGGTACAAGTCGTAAACATAGAGCGCCAAAGCTGGAAGGAAAACAGAAAAGGCCGAAATTTACCCCAAAACCCTCATCATGTGTCGGCTTTTTGCTTTGTTTTTACAGATGTGCACCAAGTGACCGTAAGAAAACAGTGAGGTGAGAGTCTGGAGTGACTTCCATTCTTATCAAATATACTGAAGGCCAAAGAGCAGCTTGAAACTCTGTTTCGAACGGCCTACAATTCTGAATACACAGGTTCGAGTTCATCCATCCATCCATCCTCAACCGCTTATCCGTAATCGGGTTGCGGGGGTAGCAGCTCCAGCAAGGAACCCCAAACTTCCTTTTCCTGAGCAACATTAACCAGCTCTGACTGGGGGATCCCGAGGCGTTCCCAGGTCAGTGTGGAAATATAGTCTTTCCACCTAGTCCTGGGTCTTCCCCGAGGTCTCCTCCCAGTTGGATGTGCCTGAAATACCTCCGTAGGGAGGCGCCCAGGGGGCATCCTTACCAGGTGCCCGAACCACCTCAACTGACTCCTTTCAACGCAAAGGAGCAGCAGCTCGACTCTGAGTTCCTCTCGGATAACCGAGCTTCTCACCCTATCCCTGGTGCCAGGTTCGAGTTAATCTAGATCAATCTGGCACAAAGTCCAACGTCCTTCCCTCTTCACTGAACTGCTGTTTTATTTCCTCGTGTTCTCGCCACTGTTTTAACTGAGAAAGCATTCAAAAGACGTCTCCCGTATCGTCACAGCGCTAGGACAAAACGCCAGCCGATACGCCACAGATAAATACCTTGATCGTTACCTGTTTTCAAAGTGGCGTCAGATACTGGAGATAAAAACAATATTGCCCAGTGTCCTACAGCAAGTACAGGTGCATCTCAAAAAATTGGAATATCATGGAAAAGTTCGTTTCCATACCGACCAAGTATTGAGCGGAATATTTCACTTTACGTGTATGGGCGGCTGTGGCTCAGCCGGTAGAGCGGGTGGTCCACTAATCCACTAATCGTAGGGTTGGTGGTTGGAATCCCGGCCCGGGTGATCCCATGCCGAAGTGTCCTTGGGCAAGACACTGAACCCTAAGTTGCCCCCGATGGCAAGCTAGCACCTTGCATGCAGCTCTGCTACCATTGGTGTGTGAGTGTGTCTCATTTGTAAGTCGCTTTGGATAAAAGCGTCTGCTAAATGAATAAACGTAAATGTAATGAATATATGAAAGTTCAACTTTTTGAATTAAATTACAGAGAAAAAAAAAATGAACTAACCACAACATTCCGATTTATTTCTATTTTTTAGACGCACCTGTAAACAATAGGCTCTGATTATTCCTCCTGCATTCCAGATAAATCCAGTACAGAGTTGTTGTTTTTGTTTCTCTAGCTTTAATTCATCAGAATGTTCTAGTGCGGAAGGTTGTAACAAGGTTGGAGACACATGTAATGCCTTTGAATTAAACAACCAATCAGAATTAGAGCCGTAACTTTTCCAGTCTTAAATGCTACACCGTCCCTGGGTTGTCTGACTAAAACGCTCTTCAGCTCTGAACAATTCTTTCCATG
>JAFFST010042082.1:9180-23816 GCA_022414735.1 Noturus placidus | reverse complement strand
GTTGTTGCTGCTAAGGGTGGCCCAACCAGTTATTAGGTTTAGGGGGCAATCACTTTTTCACACCACTGTACACTTCTGTAAAGCTGTTTTGAGACGATGTCTATTGTAAAAAGCGCTGTACAAATAAAATAAATCAGTTGAATATTTTGAATTAATTTATGTTCCAGATGTACTTTTTTTAAGTCTTTTTTTTTTTTTTTTCTAAACTTGCATTTCTGCCCTAATTTTTCTATCCATCCATCTTCAACCACTTACTCCTTTTCAGGGTCACGGGGAACCTGGAGCCATCCCAGGGAGCACCGGGCACAAGGCGGGGTACACCCTGGACAGAGTGCCAGTCCAACGCAGCCTAATTTTTTAAATTTGACTTAAATCTTGAAATGATATGTCAGTTGTACATAAAGCACTTTAGTCACAGTCCATAACAATAAGAAAGAATTTGCTGTTATTATTATTGTACTAGTAGTATGTTGTTTCAAGTCATGAAAGCTTCGACACATGCACATTTAATAGAATGTTTTTGATTTATTTAAACACCAGCGTGCCAGACAAGGTAAACATGCTAAATAGGCTTTTGCTCACATTTGCACTAAATTAGATTAGTGTGATAAAAAAAAAAAAAGACAGCGAGCATAAAAAAATCTCTCTCCATCTAAGGGTGCCTTAACATATGCCGTGTTTAGACAGTTTAAAATTGTACCCTGGTGCAATGAATTCTACAATAATCTACAGTAGTAATATATCGAGTGTGGTCTTGGTGCTCAGGTGATTATGATGTCTTGGCAAAGCTTTGTTGACATTTTTCTGTCGTCGAATTTCTGACCAATTAAACGAAGGGGTTTTATACATGCGTTTTCAGCCCTACGCATTCCTCAGCCAATGGTTGTTGTGGGGGGGGGTTTCCTCCACGTTTTTGATTCGTTAAAATATGTGCACTGACAAAACGAACCAAATCAAATAACAAAGGAACCAAAAGTATCCATTACACTCTGAATCGGATTCAGGAACCGGACCGATAGGCGTGAAAGCACCGTAAGAGAATTTTAGAAATATTGGAGTACCAAAATTTTAACAGAGAGGGAAAGAAAAAAATATATATAGGGCACAAACATGTAAAAAAAAAAAAAAAGTCATCTTTCATATAAAATGTCTCGTATTTCAAATATTTAAAGCCCCAAACCTGGATATGTTTATTCATGATGAAGTGAAAAGTGCCTTAATTCTTTGTCCTTTAGGACCCAGAACAAAGAAAAATTATAATGCCACTTTAGTAGCGAGTATCTAAACATTTTAGACTAACAGTTTGGATATCCAGTCAGAACGTTCCAAATAATAAAGCATCCTGGAAGAAAACGTGTGCAGAGAACTGGTTCTACGACATCCTGTGATACTCGACACACACAATATCAGTATCACACCGTCTTCAGAATATCATACATGAAGGTCATGTGACTTTGCATAACTTTTTAGGTGAATACAAATATACATGCATCGTGAAATTGGGACACTGTGGAATTTAACGTAGATAAAAGAGTCAGCTGAGAAAGTGGCCACGTGCCATGGAGGATCTAACAGACCAGTGTGGTGCAGCTCCAGGTGCCGAGCTTGTCTACTTTACCATAATTAAAGGTGAATAGCCACACCCCTAATGCCACAAGCCCCGCCCCGGAACAGACGTATTTCCATTCAGAAAGGGCTGTTACGGTGACTGAGAGCCTCCTGAGCTCCTTTTAGCGTTTCTTTCTTCACACACTTCCAGAAACCGGACACGCCCTGCTGGGACTGAACCTGTAGGCACACACAGAGAGACACCATGTCAAAAGAAAAGAAAAATTGCGCCAAAGTTTGACATATTGATACAAATTGTACAACAACAACAAAAAAAAGTTAACGCCTTAAAATAGTAAAGGAACAAGGGACAACGAAAGTCAACTGATTACATATAAAGTGATAATGAGATTGTTTAGGTTTGAGCTCTCACCCTGAGACCTCGCAGCATTCGGTCCTTCATCACGGCGATGAACTCTTCATGGCTGAGACAGTTGTCTCCGTCTAGGTCGAAGATTTGGAACACTGTATCCAGAACGTTCTCAGAGAGCTCCTGTCCCGTGGCGATCTTCACGGCTCTCTTAAACTGAGCTGCAGTGGAGCGACGGCAGGAGAAAGCAAAGCATGCTGGGTGATACAGCAACGTCATGGTAGGGCTGGGCAATATGACTATGATAATGACACGGTGATGACATCACGATATATTTATCATCGATCGCTGTCTAAACATCTTGATACGATATTATTTCCTTCTAACAAACACACAAAAATGTTACCCATTCCAATTGGTCTGTTAGCATCTGCAATCATCTTCACGGAGATTGAAAAGTCCTCCAGGTTGTTGGTGAAGAGACAGAAGGCTTTAAACTCCTCAAAATCAATGCTCTAACACACAGAGACAGAGAGAGAGAGAGAGAGAGAGAGAGAGACAGCAAGAGAGAGAGAGAGAGAGACAGCGAGAGAGAGAGAGACAGAGGGTGAGAGACAGAGGGTGAGAGATTGAGAGAGAGTGAGAGAGAGTGAGAGAGAGACACAGAGAGAGACACAGAGAGAGACACAGAGAGAGACACAGAGAGAGACACAGAGAGAGACAGGGGTACAGAAGACAGACTTTACTAGAAGGTTCTTGCCTCAGAGCTCCAGATGTCAGACGAAGGCTAGTCTCAACGCTACATCCGATGCAGAACTAACACCGCTCACCTGTCCCGTCGGTATTCTCTTCCTCAGGTTCTCCAAGTATTCTGAGTTGTCTTCTTCGTTGGTGTAGTGCAGCAGCCAATCAGCGAAGTCCTCCCTCCTCATCGTGTCCATGCCTTTGGAGAACTGCAGAAACTCCATCTCCTGCACCTCCGCCTGCAGATCCTCCATGAACCTGCACACCAGCAAAAAAAAACAACAACAACAACAACAACACACTTAACAGCTAAGAAAAAAGCAACAACAATCATTATTTATATATCAGTGAAAGGAAGAAGTGCGTAAAAAACAATATACTTAAAGTGTAATAATTAAAATAATGTTTCTAGCTTTAAAAATAAAAATCCGTGATAGATGGCGATTGTTGCATGTTTACTGTTGGTCTCTGGTACATAAGAACGGCTTCCTACAAGGAAAGTGGAGAAGACTAGCAGAAGAGCCGCACAACCACGAAGACAGACCTGCAAAACTCTATGTACTGCAGTTTATTATGTCCCTTACGGCCGAAGAAGAAGGCCTGCAGCGTGGTGCTGGGCTCGCTGCTGTCCTCCAATGCGGCCACCTGAAGACATAAAAAAGCGCTGTCTTTCCCACACAGGCTTTTATATATATATATATATATAAAAAAAAAAAACCCAGGAGAATCCTGAAGATGTCAGGGAACTTAACAGTCACAGATTTACCTCTGACCTTTACAAAGCGCTGACGCTGGAGACTCCTTCCATAAACGCTCGTCACCAGGTCACCAAAAATCCAGTTATATCTAGCTACACACGTTATACTCTGACCCGACTACAAATCACGACAATTTTTACTAAGTTATGCTACAGAACTATAGCTGTCCAATCTGCGATATTTACTGACATGACACATACAAATACGACACCGTCACTAGATGACGACGGACGTATGGACCGTCTCAGGCAGATAAATCAACAATGACAACAATAAACAAAAGCTGAACTCACCTCCGCCACCTCTTTATCAACCTTCCTTTGTCTGATGATTTTCTTCAGCTTTGGAACAAAGAAGCTGTATTATTTTACATTCGGAACACAATTTGTGATGTATTTATTTATTTATTTATTTATTATGCAGGTTTTTCAGTCTGCAGATCAGGGATGGGGAGCCCCCGTGCTGTGTCGCGGCCACGCTGCTGCGCTGTTTGCGTTTTTCCTGTTCTACTGGGCCTCATTACCTCATTAGAGCAAGAACGCCATCACTAATCAACTCCTTAGCTAATTATCACTGTGCTGTGGCTCTCCAGGACTGAGGCAAGCCCACTTCCTGCTGCAGACTCTCTACTTAACAATCGCAACGCTCCTCGGATTTATCCCAATTCCAGTAATCATGCCGGTCGGTGTACATACCTCTCATTCTTCCGTAGCATCCTTCGAACAGCATTAACAAAAGACAAAAGCACTATACATCAGATTTTATGTACTGTTGACGGCGTGAGCGGCCATGTTCTCATGACCTCATACGCTGAACTCTGGGTTGAGGAGACTCTCCAGTGTAGAAAATTCAAGACGATATAAATGATAAACACCTTACCCGACTTCTCCAAGCAAAGTTCACGAGTTTTACCAAACGACTGCGTTATAGTCCAGACAATACGCCAGACATTCCGCCCGACTGGTTCATTTATAACCCACAAACCAGAGACGCATGAGAACACTCGTGCGTGATGACGCTATGCTTTTGTTTTGATTTTGTCCTTCATATTTGAAAGCAAGGTCAACAAACGGGACTCGTGCAGCACGTTCTCCACATGCTAACGATGCTAAGGATAACGACGCTGCTTCAATTTAAATCAGGCTCTTAAAGGGACAGGATGCTTAGCATCACGCTGGTGCATAGGAGAGGAAGAACGAAAAAGTAAAAAAAAGAAAAAAAAAAAAAAATTTCACCCCTGGTTTTGCTTTAACTGTTGCCATGGAGACTGAGAACTTGGAGGCGCTTTTCCATTTCCGACCTCGGTAAGTCACGGACAGACCACCGTCGACCCAAAATGGGACTAACGGGTAAATAGTCAAAATATTACATCAGATTCAAAATGTAAGAACTGCGTAACAGGTTTGTTCTTTTAAAACGGACGTTTACAGTATATATATATATATATTAAAAGAGCTATTAAAAGGTAAACAGTGTGAAAGTCAAGTGCTTCACCTTCTCAAACTCCTTTTTGTCCACCTGCTCGTTGCCGTCGATGTCGAGCATTTTGAAAGCGATGTTGAATCCCGTATGTGGCTCTGGAATCGCAACACAGTTCGCTTTAGACAACTCCGTGCGCTTTATATAATTATATCATTGATAACCGCAAACGCGAAACGTTCATTCAATCAAAGAAGTGCAAAAAAACAAAAAGAAAACAGACCCTGTTGTTACGTTTATAGCCTAATCAGTAGCTAGCTAACGAAATAGCCTGTTAGCTAGTACGCCAATTACACTAGACTAACGCTATATTTACATTGACATTTATTCATTTAGCAGACGCTTTTATCCAAAGCGACTTACAAATGAGACACTCACACACCAATGGTAGCAGAGCTGCATGCAAGGTTCTAGCTTGCCATCGGGGGCAACTTAGGGTTCAGTGTCTTGCCCAAGGACACTTCGGCATGGGATCACCCGGGCCGGGATTCGAACCACCAACCCTACGATTAGTGGATTAGTGGACGACCCGCTCTACCGACTGAGACACAGCCGCCCGTATACAAGTTAGATGTTACTGGTAGCATGGCGAACTTTAAACAAACAAAGAAACAATCAGAATAACAAACGTGCAGCATTGGAACACCCGGCTAGACACCAAGTTCTCGAATCGTTATTCAAAACTGCATTTTGGAAATTCGGAGGTTTGTTCAAATTAAAAGACTAATGTCGCACTGCGGTGGACTGGCAGGCTGTCCAGGGTGTACCCCGCCTTGTGCCCGATGCCTCCTGGGATAGGCTCCAGGTTCCCCGTGACCCTGATAAAGGAGTAAGCGCTAGCGGATGGATGGATGGATGGATGGAAAAGACTAATGTCTAATTTCCTTTCGAAACACCAAGATGCAGCTGTTTTGTGGTGGGAAAGTGTGGAGAGATCGGAGATCAGGAAGCCATGCCGTGTGTCCGTGGAAATGGACGAGAAGTGGCGCGCGTTAATAACTTACTGGTGAGGATGGTGAGGAGGAACAGGTACTCGGTGTAGGAGATCAGCCCTGTAAACACACCAATGAGAGTTAAGCCTGGAAAGAAGACTGAACAAGTATGTGTGTGTCTGTGTGTGCGCGTGTGTGTGTGTGTGTGTGTGTGTGCATATACCCTTATCTCCAATTCCTCTGAACAGATTGTTTCCTGCCTTGGCTTTAGAAGCCACCGTCAGCATCTTTTCTACTTCCTGTCGAACAGCCAATCACGGTTATCCAGTGTTATCAGAGAGCCAGAGATCATTTAGAATGAGCATTTACATTTATTTATTCATTTAGCAGATGCTTTTATCCAAAGCGACTTACAAGTGCACACTCACACACCAATGGTAGCAGAGCTGCATGCAAGGTGCTAGCTTGCCATAGGGGGCAACTTAGGGTTCAGTGTCTTGCCCAAGGACACTTCGGCATGGGATCACCCGGGCCGGGATTCGAACCACCAACCCTACGATTAGTGGATTAGTGGACGACCCGCTCTACCGACTGAGCCACAGCCACCCTAAAGCCACAGAGCCATAGAGCCACAGAGCACATCTGTAAACGTCTTGAGACGCATGTGCGCCCCAGCAAATGTTGCGACTTACATAATTATTACATCATCATCATTTTTTTTTTTTTTAAACAGCATCAGTGTAACCCGCTCACTTCACCGCTCGGTCTCGCCGTGCACTAAACCGACATCACAGACGTCACGCTAACGTCACATACAACAAACGGACATTTATTTGGAAGCGGATTTACACTCACCGCTTTGGTCAGGTGCCTTTTCTTCAGTTTAACTGAATGGGGAAAAGAAACAACCGTGAGACACTGATGTACACCAAACCGTGTGAGAGAACATCGAATACACACACTGTGCAAGGAGAAACAGACCTGCTTTAACCATTAGAGAGACCGACAGAGAGAAAACGATGATTTTCTCATGCTTTTAATTCGCTAGTTTGAGTTGTGTCAACCAGAAAATAATGCCAGTGGGTTTTTTTTTTAAGCTGATGCACTCTCCGTAAAGAACGCATGCCTGTAGAGTGAACGATAACCTGACCGAGGACTCGTCTGCTACACTTAGACTCACGTTAAAGTGCTGTTCATCATTTTACTCCATAAAAAAAAAACAACAAAACAACTTGTTTCTCAAGATAAACAAACATCCAATTCATCTTCAACAGCTGATTCAATATTACAGCCCGGAAGGATAATTACTGCCTGAGAGATGCACACTGTAAATGTTTATTACACGTCGCGTGTGTGCATATAATAACAGGCCACACCGGCATGGTTTATTACCTTCGCGCTGGATACACCCATGGCTAGACAGGCAATTATAATAATAATTTAATAATTAATAATTTATCAATTTGTATAGCGCTTTTTACAATGGTACATTGTCCCAAAGCAGCTTTACAGAAATATCATTTTTACATTTTACAAGCGACTTACAAATGAGACACACTCACACACCAATGGTAGCAGAGCTGCATGCAAGGTGCTAGCTTGCTATCGGGGGCAACTTAGGGTTCAGTGTCTTGCCCAAGGACACTTCGGCATGGGATCACCCGGGCCGGGATTCCAACCACCAACCCTACGATTAGTGGATTAGTGGACAACCCGCTCTACCGACTGAGACACAGCCGCTCAGTAAACAATCAGTAAACAATCAGTCGTTTTCAATTTGCAATTAGCATGCTAATAAACAGGCTTGCTAACTAGCTAAGAAAACACAATAGTGAATTTCGGTGTATATATATATATATACACACACACACACACGTGTGCGTGTGTGTGTGTGTGTGTGTGTGTGTCTCACGTTCCACATGCTCCAGCATGACGGAGTACAGGAAGTCTCTGGGTGTCATATATGGCTCGTGCTCATAAATCACAGAGGCAAACTGGCTGAAGCGCAAACGCCGCATCGAGACTGCCGGGACGGGGGTGTCATCAACCTATAATTATAAAAACACACACACACACACACACACACACACACACACACACAACCTATTATAACACACAACCCCGTTACCCGTTACGCTTGTGAGCATCTAATAAATAAATAAATAAATAAATAAACAGCTATTTTCTTGAACCGACTCGTAACCGAATGGCGCGATAATAAACATCAAGAGACTTCACCATTGTAATACGCAGCCGTAACTTTGGGAACAAATAAATAATAAAGCGCGGCAGAATCTACGTGTAACGGGACACGTGACAAAAACAAATGAATACGCATTACAAAACGACCCAGTCAACTCGACTTGCATGGTAGGGGTTCGGTCAGCCAGAACATTAAAACCGCCTGCCAAATAATATCGTGTAGGTCCCGCTGACCCGTCCAGGCACGGACTCCAGTCCACAAGACGTCTGAAGGTGTGCTGTGGTATCTCGATCTTGGTAGGTACTGACCACCGCATACCTGAACACTTAGTAGGTACTGACCACCGCATACCTGGAACACTCTTGTAAGACGTGCCGTTTTGGAGACGCTCTGACCCAGTCGTCTAGCCATCACAGATTCGCTCAGATCCTTGCGCTTGCCCATTTTTCCTGCGTCCTACACATCGACTTCGAGAACTGACGGTTCGCTTGGTGCTTCATATAGCTCCACTCCTCCCCCCTTGATAGATGCCATTATAAAGAGATAATAAACGGTATTCACTTCACATGTCAGTGGGTTTACTGTTATGGCCGATCTGCGCACAGACCACATATATGTAAACAAACCAACAACTTCATGCAAACAATGTTTCACAGCTCATACGTGATGCAATACGCCCTATGAATGCAGTCCTGTTTGTTTAGAATGCGATTCCGTTGACAAGCACTGCGATAAACCGAAAACCGTGATGTTATACCGTAACTATGATACCGTTCCACCCTTAACTGTAAACAGGAAGCGTTAGAGGTAGTGGGCGTGGTTTGGATCCCTGAGTACTACAGAAGCCATTATGTGGCTGGTATCCTGGAATATTTCGATATTATTTCGACACACAGGTGATAGAGAGGTGGTTGGGACGTTGGCAGATGAAAGCGGTTCTCCTACCGTGATCTCCTTGGCGTAGACGGTCGGGTGTGAACATTTCCACCGCAGCTCGTGGCGAAACCGGAAAACAGCGCCGGCGACCAGGCAGCCCAACACCGCGCCTCCTACCGCCGGACTCAGCGGGACTTTACCGCTCAGGGTCCAAGAACTCCTTAAGAAGTTCCGCAGACTCGCCCCGAACCTGCCCCACGTCGCCATTTCACTAAACAGGAAGATAACCGCTGGTGCTGCTGCTGTATGGAAATCAGTAGATCTGGCGCCATCTAGCGGATTTAAACGGAACAGTTCGGCTAAATACTGAGCGGTTCCTTGAATTCTTGATTCTGATTGGTCAGAATTTTAACAAACAGTAGGTCTGAAAGAAAGAGAGAGAAAAAAAAACATCACGCAAATACCACTGCAAACTATTAAAACCATTACCATTTACAGTATTGGTCCTTAATGGTATCCACTAGACATATCATATCATGCCAACAATAGAATGCAACAAATTACCAGGGACCAGTACAGACCATTACAGACCTTCCATACAATTCAATACAATACAATACTCTGGTTTCCTCCCCCAGTCCAAAGACATGCATGTTAGGCTGATTGGCGTGTCTAAAGTGTCCGTAGTGTATGAATGTGTGTGTGAGTGTGTATGTGAGTGTACCCTGTGATGGACTGGCACCCTGTCCAGGGTGTACCCCGCCTTGTGCCCCATGCTCCCTGGGATAGACTCCAGGTTCCCCGTGACCCTGATAAAGGAGTAAGTGGTAGAAGATGGATGGATGGATGGATGGATGGATGGATGGACAATTCCCATTACAAACATTAAAACCATTACAAATTCTATTGGGGATTTTTTCAGCAGGGTAGTTCCGGTTGCAAGGCAAATCACATGCTGTGTCCTAATTCGCATGCATTAAAAAAAAAACTCTCTTGCTACACACTTAAAAGTATGTACTTTTTCATCACAAAAACAGTACATACTTTTGAGCGTGTAGCAAAAGAGTACGCAAGCACTGGGACGCCACGTAACGGAAGAGAACGTTGTTGCCTAGTTACGCACGCCGTCACCGTAAACACACGCCTCGTGGCATTTCAGCTTTTCTTCATTCATTATTCCCTATATCATCTACACAACATCCGACCATTAATCTTACGCGACAAGAGAAAACGTTGGCTAGCGCATCACATGAACGATGAAGCTCTTACATTTAAACACTGAAGACGCACCACCGATCTGGCACTCGTCCGCCATGTTTGCAGGTTGAATCCTTCGACGTGAACGGTCACAAAACGTCTCCTTCCTTCCTCGCGCAAGGAGCTGTGGGCAATATCATCTGAAAAAGTGTCCACGGATCCACACTCCGCAAATCTCCCAGAAATAGTAGCCCACCGGGGTACCTTTGGGGTACGCACTTCAACATACTACGATTTGGGACACCCTCATTCTAATCTCAGCTACTATTAAGGACGGAGAGTAGGCGAATTGGGATGCAGCAACAAATCGAATACGTTATAGTTTCTATAGTGACAACTATATTGTACAACTTTTTAGCTTCCTACATTTACATTTACATTTATTCATTTAGCAGACGCTTTTATCCAAAGCGACTTACAAATGAGACACACTCACACACCAATGGTAGCAGAGCTGCATGCAAGGTGCTAGCTTGCCATCGGGGGCAACTTAGGGTTCAGTGTCTTGCCCAAGGACACTTCGGCATGGGATCACCCGGGCCGGGATTCCAACCACCAACCCTACGATTAGTGGATTAGTGGACAACCCGCTGTACCGACTGAGACACAGCCGCCCCTGTTAGGAGACGTTTATTTAACATTGACGGAAGGAGACGCCAGTGTCAGCGCTCTGTAATGGTCAGAGGTAAAGCCGTAGAGAGGCTTTTAAGAGAATGGCAATGTTTATAGCTACTATAATGTATGCGAGATCAAGAAGTAACCTGTGTCGCAGACATTCCGCAACATTAAATGTAAATATAAATGGTTTTTATTCTTTTATACATCAAAACGTTTATGACATTGCCGTGGAATAAGAAGAATGATTCACGTGCTGACACTCCAGCATGCTTTATTCTTATTGTGTAGCGTAACCTATACATCCATAAGAAAGACATAAATCAGGGTTTGGAAGGTTTTTCAGAGCTGCTCCAACATCTTATGTGTATTGTGACGTCTCAAAGGTTTTCGGAGCTGATTGGACGCTAACCTTTGCACAGAAGCTGAGATTGGCTTCATGCCCTTCCATTGCACACAGCACTGCATCCTTCGTGTGCAAATATCTCACACGGCTTTGAGAAAACCTGATTCGATTACCTGCTCAACGTCACCGATGCAAGAGCTCCACCAACCTGAATACACACTCCCGTTCACACAGCGTTCACGTTTTCTCCTGGCCCAAGCTGCGCGCCAGACGTTTCCTCTATTCGAACAATAACTGAACCAGACGCATCTGACCAGTTTAACAAGGCCGACCTGTTTCACCAGTCATATCAGGGAGCGGTAAAGCCGAGCGTGAACGGAAACGTGTGTCCTCCTCCTCTTTTATCCCAGTAGCACAATAGACCTTCACGTAATAGTGTGTATAATCATATGAAGTATTTTCAGTGTATGGCGTGTACACTCCTACACTGATGTGTGTATTTGGTTCACATTATTGGATTATTAATTTATTTAAAGAGCACCACGATCATGGTAGTGTGGAATATGTCAATGTCATGTAACATCATGCTTCTTCCAAAACCTTCTTTTAACACGTCACGTCAATCCCTTAATCCCGTCCAAATAGGGCTTATGAGCCGTGAATTTTCAAGATTTAATTCTTATTTTTCTATTTCGTCCACGAGATACGATGTTTAATACATTTGACACGTCTAATTATGATCAGAGTAATCCCCCCCTCCCACCCCCCGCCCCAAATAAAGACCTGACAACATGGTGATATATACAACTCTGTAATGAGTCCAGAAGACTACCGGTACATAATGTTTTAATGACACATCTCAAGTTAATACACATTATCTGCATTTCACTCTTTCATCATCATCATCATCATCATCATCACCAGTCCTTTTTGCTGGGGGTTCGAGCCCCTTTGGATAAAACATGCACAGCTGTTGCATAGGAATCTCCACTATGTTCTCATTCATGCAACGTATTAGTGGTTTTCTTCTACGTTCCTTTGTGAGAAAATGGTTTTTATTTCGATCGGATAAAGGTGCACGCGCGTGCCCGCAATCTCCGCTTTGTCCATGATGTCCGGGGGCACACTCGTGTCTCGGCCACGTTAAAAACAAACCCGTGGTGGCCATGTCTGGTTGTACAGCAGCAAACAGAAAATACAAACGTGTAAGTAAGTGCGGTGAGGTCAAGCTCGGCGATGATACGGAGCCGAAAAAGTGGCAAACCGAGACCTTCTTTATTGTCCCCTGCCTGTGGGTCAGACAAGAAAACGTTCGAATAAAGTTGATCTAGAATCTTCTGGAGCTTGGAAGCAGTGAGCATCGCTGCCCTCTTGTGGCAGAACTATAAATCTCTGCGTTTACTCTTGAAGAAGGTGGGTGGCTTGGTGTCAGAGGCTGCAGCCCAGAAGTCATCTCCAAATCATCTAGTTGGCGTGATATTGTGCTTTTTTTTTTTTTTCTTTCAACGATGACCCCGACACCAGGCGAGAAGGGCACAGTCCCGATTCCGTAGCATCCCTTATTGTTTGAACATTAGACGTGATGTAAAATGGCATGGTGTTGAAATATCTGGTTACCTTTTTCTCTCCATGACCATCAAATTCTTTAACAACCTGCAAAATTGTCATTAGGATTGATACATTCTCTACGTCTGTGCTCTCAGAGTACACCTAAAGGTCAAGCCTTGATCAAGGGCACTCGGAGAGAAGCAAACTAACTACACATAGAACCTTGTGAATGTACTGTGATGGGTAATGCAGCTGGCCTACATTCCACACTGGTCTCTTTGCCAGGATTTGAGCTCTCTCTCTCTCTCTCTCTCTCTCTCTCTCTCTCTCTCTCTCCCCAAGATTGGTGACTTACTATTTCTCCTTCAGTGTCTTATACATTTCTTACACAAACACAAACAGAGCTCGTCTCAGAGCTAGCGTTACAGAGCTAGCTTTAAGCGGTGATGGAAGACTGACCCCAGATCAGGTCTGTATGAGATAATGTGTTAATCTCATCAATGCTCAATGTCTTGACCTACATTCACACTAGCGTTGGCGTGTAGCGATCTGTACCGTCATCACTTGTAGGCGTGGCTTGAAAATTACGTTAAGAAACGGTTATAGCTAACAAGTTAAACCGATCGGCGTGACAAACAAGCTTCAAACTCAGATTGGACTTGCTATGTACGCTCCCTAGAGGCACCGATGATTCCTTCCAAGCTTTCTCCATACCGTCTCTATACACGTTTAATGAGAGGTCGTATGTGACAGGAGAAGACGGAACCGCGGCTGTAGGGTTCTTTGCGAATCGAACAGAAATACGTGAACCGAAGAAACGTCGGACCTCTTGCTCCAAAGGACTGACCCGAGGAAGCGTTCAAGCCGATCGTCTGGAGTTGTTGCTTTCCCGGTTTAAACGTCGCACGCCATTCTATCGCTTGCTAGTGTGAACGTAGGAGTCAGGAATTTTACGTGACAAATGGCATTCTTTGACGGAAATATGAAAAAAATTGGTAACACGTTCGCTAGGGATGTTACTGATGCAGTAAAAAGCCAACAACAAACCGGACACCCTATAAACGGATTCGGGTACTTTCGCGCGTTTGTGCAGGTGCAGGTTTTTTTTAAATAAAAAAAAAACAGACGCTCCCGTAGACGCTACGGACGCATCTCTAACGCAGCGGGAACACTTAGAAAAATTGGCTACTTTTATGGCACATAAGGTTATGACTAAACAAAACAAAACACAACCACACGTCTATCAGTGAGTAACGGGGCAGATCTGGGAGAAGTTCGTTGTTGTTGTTGTTGTTTGTAACATCACAGACAATCAGCATTCAGGCTTTACGATCATTTTTCAAAGTACAAAAATTTCTCCACAATGAAAAACTGGAAGACGGAGAAGAAACAAAAAATACGGCCGAGCTTGACCTCCAAACACGGGGCGTGACGAGCGAACGTTCAGACAATCGTCGAGGTTAACCGAGAGCAGGCACGCGTATAAAACACACGCTCTGTGATGGCGGGAATATTCCGGGCTTTGCTCTGAAAGTGCGAATCGAGTGATGAACGTGTTCCTGTCACATATGTGTCCACACACATGTGTGTGTGTGTGTGTGTGTGTGTGTGTGTCCTCCATGGGTCTACAAAGGCTACGTAAATTCCCCTTTAGCACTTCGTCTTAAAGTCAGAAACCACTTTCGGCGAGTAATACGTTTCGTTTAGCTCATTATATTTCTGCTGATTAATAAAAAGTAAATGAAAGGTTTGGCTTAATTCAGTGTAGCTTGTAGAAGTCGTGTTTACTAATACATATACATATATATATATATATATATATATATATATATATATATATATATATATATACATTTACATTTATTCATTTAGCAGACGCTTTTATCCAAAGCGACTTACAAATGAGACACACTCACACACCAATGGTAGCAGAGCTGCATGCAAGGTGCTAGCTTGCCAT
>JAFFST010042080.1:19765-22265 GCA_022414735.1 Noturus placidus | reverse complement strand
CAGACACACACACTCACACACACAGAGTGAAATTGAATAAGAGCGTGATTAGTTTATTAATATAATATCAAACTTGCCTCCTATCAGGGTTAATGCACCGCTTTGCAGTCCCCAGTGTTTGCAGTGACTGTTACAGCGCCCCCTACTGATCTGCGTCTGCATTCTGTTTTAACACAAGGGCTGAATTATACATATCTATACACCCAGCAAAAAATATCTTTAATGTAAAGGGTTTAAACGATGTTTTTCATGTTTGTTAACTGAACCATGAACAGTTCCATAAACATGCATCTATGGAACAGTCTTTAAGCCTCGTTTACAGGTGGAAGGTGATTGAAGTCACAGGTACAAGAAGTTCGGACAGTAAAAGACACCTTTCAACTGATTGTGAAAAACACCAGAAGAAAGATGTCTAGGGTTCCTGCTCACCTGCGTGAACATGCCAAAGACCTGCTGCAGAGAGGCATGAGGACTGCAGATGAGTCCAGAGTAATAAACTGTAATGTCTGTAACGTGAGACGCCTGTGAGGGTGCTACAGGGAGACAGGAAGGACAGCTGATCGTCCTTGCAGTGGAAAATGACATGTAAGTCTGTGTTATCCAGGCATGACGGAACATCTCACAGCAAGATCTGACCAATCTGGTGCAGTCCATGAGGATGAGATGCTCTGTGGTACTTAAAGCAGCTGGAGAACATCAGATACTGGCTGTTCCTTCTGATATCCACCTCCACTGTATTCAGAGACTCAGTACTCCATTTCTGCTCCTCAAACGTCTGTGAAACTTCTTCATTTTAAGTTTCAGTTGTTGAATCTTTTTATGTTCAAACAGGTATTTACAGCAGTTGATTATGAGAGGATGTTGCATTCTTTGCTGAGTTTACACAGTTGCAATCAAAATTATTCCCCCCCCCCCCCCCATTACAGATCCGGTTTATGGAATGAACAAATCAAATAAAAGCGAGTGAAATCGTTCGACACAACGAACGTTTCAAGTGTTTTCTCCAAATTCAACTGAAAACACAACTTATAATGATTTCTCCAGTCTCTAAAGTATTCACCCCCTTCATGGCGAGCACCTTTAGCACTTAGTAGAGCACCGTTTTGCTGTTATGATCTGCTGTAAAGGAGATGCAGAGCTTCTTCAGCGTTCCTGAGGAATCTTCTCCCGTTCCTCATGAGCAGTGGCCTCCAGTTCAGTAATATTCTTGGGTTTGCATTCTGCCACCGCCTTCTTCAAGTCCCACCTGAGATGTTCTATGGGGTTCAAGTCAGGTGACTGTGATGGCCCTGTAGAATCTTCCAGGACTTATTCTGCAACCAAGCCTTGGTAGAATTTGAGGTGTGCTTGAGATCATTGTCCTGTTGGAAGGTCCAGTGATGCCCAAGCTTCAGCTTCCTCACAGACAGCATGAGGTTTTCTCCTTGGATTTCCCGATACTTCAATGAATCCATCTCACCTTCCACACGCTGCCGGTTTCCAGTGCCAGAGGATGTAAAACAGCCCCAGAGCATCACCGAGCCACCACCATGCTTAACTGTGGACTAAGTGTTCTTTCTTCATTCTTCTTCCTCCAGACATACTGCTGATCTATCATGCTGAACAGTTCCAGTTTTGTTTCATCGCTCCACAGAACAGAATCCCAAAACTTCTGTGGATTATTTACATGATTCTGAGACTTTTTTGTGCGTTTGCGTCAGTGGTGGTGAACGTCTGGCATGGAAACCTTCTGGGTTTAGTACACGCCTTACTGAAGCCTCAGTGTCTGTTACACCGGGTCTCGCTGCAGGTCTTTTACAGTCACCCGAGGGTTTTTCACATCCTGCCTCCTCACAAATTCGTTTGATTCATTCACTGCAGCTGAAAGTTTGTACATTTTGACAATAATCCTGATTTGCAGAGGGGTGAATAATTTTGATTGTGACTGAATATAGATAAAGCTTGATAATTAAAAAAGAGTAAATTCAGAATGTTGCAGAGTGATTTACTTTATGGCCCCAGTTACAGCAGATACACTGTGTATATATATATATATAGATATATTACTGAAACACAAGAAGGGTAACTAAACAAAGCTGTTGATCAGAAAGAGAGGTATACTCTGATAAAGTAGAGCTTTCAGAAAGAACATCTCTTGGACCTTGATGATCATCACCTCCACTTATTATTATTATTATTATTATTATTATTATTATTATTATTATTATTATTATTATTATTATTATTATCAGTAGTAGTAGTAGTAGTAGTAGTATTATAATTGGAGGTGGTGGTGTTGATGCTTGTCTTAGTATGGTTAAAGCCTTCATTTTGAAAGGCAGTTAAGCTATCTGAGGTTGAAAATGAATTCAGAGAGACAGAGACAGAGACAGAGAGAGACAGTGAGGGTAAGACCAGTGCTGATGGGCAGAAAACTGTAGATATTAAATAGTAAAAGAATGACAGAAAAAGGGGAGAAAGCGAGAGAAACGTTCACTCGTCTTTTTTTATTATTTATTTC
>JAFFST010042080.1:12265-17265 GCA_022414735.1 Noturus placidus | reverse complement strand
CCTTAGTCAGGTCGACGTAGGTAGAGAAGAGGTCGGCATTTTGTTCCATTCATTTCTCTTATAGCTGCCGTGCTGCAAACACCATGTCGATGGTGCTGTGCTCTTTCCGGAATCCACACGGGCTCTCTGGTAAAAGTCCTTGATCGACGTGAGCGTTCAGGTGGTTCAGCAGAACCCGTGCAAAAATCCTTCCTGCGATGGATAGTAAAGATATGCCACGGTGGTTGTCACAGGACTGGCGGTTTCCTTTCCTCTTATACAAATGAATGATGGAGGCATCTTTGAAATCCTTGCGGATCGTCTCTTGTTGCCACATCAGTAAGAAAAGCTGATGAAGCCTCTGTGTTAAAACTGTACCTCCTTCCTTATAGACCTCTGCTGGGATGGAGTCTGAGCTGGGAGCCATGCCACTGGAGAGGAAACTTATTGCTTTATGGGTCTCAAGCAAAGTTGGAGAATAATCCAGGTATTGATGGGTATTTGGGAGAGAAATCTGATGGCCTCATCATCGATGACTGAAGGTCGGTTCAGGACGTTTTCAAAGTGTTCAGCCCAACGTTCGATAATCTTCTCATCAATGATCAATGTAATCCCATCTGAACTGAAGAGAGGACATGAGCCTGATGACGTGGGTCCATACACTTCTTTCAAAGTGTCATAGAAACTCTTCATGTCATGTCTGTCTGCATAGCCTTGGATCTCATCAGCGTTGTTACTTAGCCATGTGTTGCGGTGGCCCAATCCGTGCTTTCCAAGCACTCCCTCCCAGTCAGTGCTGTCATTGCCGCCTCTTGCGTTAAAGTCACCTAGAATGACGAGCTTGTCTGTTCTAGGAACATCAGAGATGAAAGAGTGGAGGTCCTTGTAAAACTTGGATTTTACTTCATCTGGGTTGGTCATGGTTGGAGCATAGCAGCTGATGATTGTAAGGTGCTTTGTTCCAGACAGGAGGGAGAATTTCATGGTCATGAGCCTGTCATTGACTCCCCTAGGAAGGCCTGCCAACTTGCCAATCAGCAATGATTTTATTGCAAAACCGACACCAGCTTCAAGTCGCTCGTCATTTCCTCGACCACTCCAGAAATAGGTGTATCCAGAGCCCCTTTCACAAAGTTCACCTTCGCCTGCGAGCCGGGTCAGTGCCAGAGCTCAGAGCTCAGAGCTGCAATGTTGATGTTATATCTAAATAGTTCATTTGCTATCAGAGCGGTTCTCCTCTGTGGTCTGTCCATGTCATGCCTGTCCATGAGAGTGCGCACATTCCATGCACCAATGGTGAGTGGAACAATCCTTATTTTCTTCATTGTGTATCAACCACTTGATTAGGGCCCCCACCAGCTGCAGTAAGCTGGTTAGGGAAGTTTTGGAGCAAGCAATGTTTAGGGCGCATTTTCTAGCCCCATCCTCACACCTGCACATGAGCAGTACGATCCTAAATAGGGCTGCTCAGTCGCTCAGGGACTGCCGGACTTCACTAATGCTCCCTTTTGTGAAGAATGACCATGTGGCCTGGACCACCTGTGTATAGGGTTGCGGTTACGGCTGCAACTGTACCCACACCTGCGGTTTCGTCGCTTGCTTGTTGCCACAGGACTTGGGGTTAGGATCGATGGTAGATGACAAAATGACTTGCACAGTAACTTGGTTTAAAGTGAGAAAGAGTTGCGCATTTCGTCGACCTCACTCTCTTGCCCAAAACCAACTGGGTCCAGCAGCAAGACAAGGTTGAGACGGCTGGAGTCGGAGTTGAGTGCAGTGGATGATCTTGACGACCTTTGTGACTCGCCATGCTCTTAAAGCGCTCCACAACGCTTTGCTGGGAATCGCCTTTTCTGCCCGTTGGCCAGTTACATGGTTCTTACAGACAGATTGCCGAGTCCAGTCTTTACTATTTACCCATAGCTGGGAGGCTCGTGGAGGACGGGAGCATTTATCATAGCGCACTTATATAGCGCTTTTATCCAAAGCGCTTTACACTGTGTCTCATTCACCCATTCAAACACACACACTCACACACCAATGGTAGCAGAGCTGCCATGGAAGGTGCTAACTTGCCATCGGAGGCAACTTGGGGTTGTACAAGAAAACTTCGGGATGTGGAATCATGTGGAGTCATCGGGGCTGGGAATTGAACCGCCAACCCTACGATTAATGGACAACCCGCTCTACCGACTGAGCCACAGCTGCCCCTTACACATGTGAACAAACATACAAACACACACACACATACACACACACACACTCACACACTCACACACAGACTAAGACACATACACACACATAGATACACACATACAAACACACGCACACACACACACTCACAAATGAACACACACACATACAGACACACAAACACACACACACAAACACATACATACAATCACACACACACGAACGAACACAAACACACGCACACACACATACATGCACTCTCTCTCTCTCTCTCTCTCTCTCTCTCTCACACACACACACACACACACACACACAAACACACACAAACACATAAATACAAACAAACACACACAAACACATTTACATTTATTCATTTATCAGACGCTTTTATCCAAAGCGACTTACAAATGAGACACACTCATACACCAATTCGAGCAGAGCTGCATGCAAGGTGCTAGCTTGCCATCGGGGGCAACTTAGGGTTCAGTGTCTTGCCCAAGGACACTTCGGCATGGGATCACCCGGGCCGGGATTCCAACCACCAACCCTACGATTAGTGGATTAGTGGACAACCCGCTCTACCCACTGAGACACAGCCGCCCTACCGACTGAGACACAGCCACACACACAAACACACACACACACAAACACACAAACAAACAGACATATGAACACACACACATATGAACACACACACACACACACAAACACACACACACACATAAGTACAAACAAAAACATACAAACACACACACACACACACACACACACAGAAACACACTCACATATGAACACACACATTCATACATACAGACAGACGCACACGAAAACACACACATACAAACACACACACACATACAAACTCACACATACTCACACACACACGAACACACACACAAACAAACACACACACACACACACAAACACACATAAATACAAACAAACACACACACATACAAATACACAAAAACATACACACACAAACACACACACACAAACACACACACACTCAAACACACACACACACACACATACGAACACACACACATACGAACGCACACACAAACACACAAACACACAGACTCATACATACAAACACACAGACACACAAACACACACACACTCACACACAGACTAAGACACACACACAAACATACACACACACACAAACACATATACAAACACACACACAAACACACATACACATACACACACACACACACACACACACACACACACACACACACACACACACACACACATACGAACACACACACACAAACACACAAACACACACACATACACATACGAACACACACACAGACTCATACATACAAACACACACAGACACACACACACAAACACACACACACACACACTCACACACAGACTAAGACACACACAAACATACACACACACACAAACACATATACAAAAACACACACACAAACACACACACACACACACACACATCGATCGCAGATTGCGTGAGGGAACGTAAGCCTTCAGGAGAGGGTTGAGGTAGGGGGTGCTGTTCCAGACAAGGTCTTGTAGGTGAGCATCAAGGCCTTGAATTTGATGCGGGCAGCTACAGGAAGCCAGTGGAGGGAGATGAAGAGGGGTGTGACATGGGTTCTCTTGGGCTGGTTGAAGACCAAGCGTGCTGCAGCATTCTGAATCATCTGCAGGGGTCTGATGGAGCTGCTGGGAGGCCCGAGAGTAGAGAGTTGCAGTAGTCCAGTTTTGAGATAACAAGTGCCTGGACTAGTATCTGTGTGGCCTGTTCGGTGAGGTAGGGTCGGATGTTCTTGATGTTGAACAGGATGAATCTACAGGACCGTGTAGGTGTTGAGATGTGGTCTGTAAAGGTCAAGCTGTCATCAAGAGTCACCCCAAGGTTCCTGGCCGTCCTGGTTGGTTACCATTGCCACAGTGCCCTCAGTGTGCATCAGTCTCTCCTGCTCATTCTGACATGGACTGGGGGATTCTGGGTAATTGATGAATCAGGTTTATGCATGCATTTGTTCTACACACACAGACACGCACACACACAGACACACACACACACACATAACTGATAAACTTTGGGTGTGATTGGTGTTTATTAGGTGATGATGTTAAAATCCTCCCGTTTTTCTTATCTATCTCAGTCAAACAAACAGAGAGGAAGGCAGACAGGTATATTGGGGCCACAGCTACACGTGTGTGTGTGTGTGTGTGTGTGTGTGTGTGTGTGTACGCTTTCCTTCACCAGAATCTTTCTATTCTCTCTCTATTCTCTCTCTCTATTCCTTTTTATTCTCTCTCTTCAGGTTAATAAGATAAAAATCGCAGCTTGTCGTGTTACAGAGAAACCACACAGAAACATAACCTCTGTGATGAAGATTTGGGAAAACGTAAAGTTACAGAGTTACCTCTGACTGCTACACAGCGCTGACACTGGAGACTCCTTCCTAACATTTTACATAAACAAGCCTTCACCATATAAATGATTACACACATTTTAATCTGTTTATGGGGAGCGTAATAAACAATAATGTATTAGAATGAGCAAATTAATATTAATTTAAAACTGTGATGTGCAGCTGTGCTACTGTCAGAGCTGCTGTTATAGAGAACTAATCAACACCTCCTGCCCCAATACAGTCCAGAACACATCACAGACCATATTTTATATTTAATGCGAGATTTAACTGGGAGCCAATGCAGTGTGGATAAGATCGGGGTGATGTGGGCGTATCTTCTTGGTTCTAGTTAGAACCCTAGTAGCTGCGTTCTGGACTAACTGGAGTTTCTTTATGTTTCTACTGGAACATCCAGACAGTACG
>JAFFST010042074.1:8705-31423 GCA_022414735.1 Noturus placidus | reverse complement strand
GTGTGTGTGTGTGTGTGTGTGTGTGTGTGTGTGTGTGTGTGTGATAGAGATCAGCCATAACATTAAATCCACCTGAGACCTCTGATGGTGTGTGGTGGTATCTGGCACCATGACATCAGCAGCAGTTCTGTAAGTTGTGAGGTGGGTCTCCGTGGATCGGACTTGTTTGTCCACCGACGGGGAATCTGGGGAATTTGAATGCTAAGTAAACACCTTAAACTCTTTGTCGTGTTCCTCAAACCACTCCTGAACAGTTTTTGCGGTGTGTCAGGGAGTGTTATCCTGCTGAAAGAGGTCGCTGATATTAGGGAGCACCATTACCATGAAGAGGTGTACTCAGTCTGCAATAATGTTCAGGTAGGTGGTACGTGTAAAAGTAACACACCAGGACCCAAGGTTTGCCCACAGAACATTACCCAGAGCATCACACTGCCTCCACCGGCTCGCTTTCTTCCCATAATGCATCCTGGTGCCATCTCTTCCCCAGGTAAGCGACACAGATGCACCTGGCCTCCACATGATGTAAAATAAAACCTGATTCATCAGACCAGGCCACCTTCTTCCATTGCTCCATGGTCCAGTTCTGATGTTCTCGTGGCCATTTTAGGAGATTTTGGTGGTGTACAGGGGGTCGGCATGGACGCAGCAAGCTGTGATGCTCTGTGTCTTCTGACTCCTTTCTATCAGAACCAGCATGAACTCTTTCAGCAGTTTGTGCTACAGTAGATCTTCTGTGGGATCGGACCAGACTGACCAACCTTCTCTCCTCAAACACATCAGTGAGCCATGGGAGCCCATGGCCCTGTCTCCGTGTCACCGATTCTCCTTCTTTGGACCACTTTTGGTAGGTACTAACCCCTACATACCAGGAACACCTCACAACACCTGCTGTTTTGGAGATGCTCTGAGCCAGATGTCTAGACATCAAAATTTCTCCCTCGTCAAAGCCGCTCAGATCCATACACTTTCCCATTTTTCCTGCTTCCAACACGTCAACTTCCAGAACTGACTGTTCACGTTCTGGCCATTAAATAAATCCCACCCCTCGACAGGTGCCTCTGTAACGAGATAATCAACATTATTCGCTACACCTGTCAGTGGTTTTAAAGTTATGGCTGATCGGTGTATAGTATATAATGCTGTTACTCTGCAATAATAGTGTATAATAGTGTATAGGCCTATATTACAAGCTACTTAAAGCCACTGAGAAGACCTGTCTTTACTCTAGTGTGCACTTCGCTCAGAGGCCATTTCATATCTGCCTCTGTTTAATGTTGTGATTGCTCATGCAAACATTTCCGACAGGAAACACAGAGCAGATCTGCTGAAGTCTGCCTTTTGGCCCAAAAAACCAGAAAGAAGAAATCAGCAGGAACTCCATTAACTGATTTCTGTACGTAAAATCTGGCTCTGAGAGACAGAAGAGACGGAACGCTTGTTGCATGTGGAGCATTGACCGTCGTCTTTACAGGAGACCGGAGATGATCACGAGTCGACCTTGGATGATGTTAGCTCCTCCATGCCGGCTTGACGTGTCAGGGCCATACAGTCGGTCGTGATACCAGAGTGTTGTGACGGTGTGTGTGTGTGTGTGTGTGTGTGTGTGTGTGTGTGTGTGTGTGTGTGCGTGTGAAGACATGTGTTCGGACCTCGAGTATTTTCATGTCCTCCTGCTCAGTGCTCTCATTCCCCATTCTGGCATCTGGAACTTTCACTAGCTGGTGCGACTGCAGTGGGGTTTATAATTATAATCCTAAAATAGCATTAGGAATGTGATGGTGGTGATCACGGGTCTCTCTCTATACACACACACACACACACACACCTCAGCCTGTTTTGTACTAGAGGAGTAGTCTCCAGTGTCCAGGCTTCAACTGTTACTAAACTTTGATCATGCAATTTTAAAAGACATCTATAAGAAGTACTTGCAAGATTAGGATTCATATTCTTTCTGCCTGGAAATTGGCTCCACCCCCATTTAAAGGAAAATAATGTCCCCATTGTCATTGCACTATTATTATTATTATTATTATTATTATTATTATTATTATTATTATTATAACATTAATTGATTATCTGTTCCTCTCCAGGTGAGGTTGCTCAGGTCTTCTCAGGCTCCATCATGCACAACAGCTCCGATGACGCTGTCGTGGTTTCCGGGCCCGTTCTGCAACGCCTGATGCAGGAAAACCTGCGCTACGGAAACGGAGTCGGTCCAGAGAACCAGGCCATGGCGTCACCTAGCAACCCTGTCTCCGCAGAGACCCTGCTCCCAGAGACGCAGCCCCGACAGGAGCCTCAGGGTCAGGAGCACCAGGTGGACAGCAGCTCTATGGAAAAGAGTGCTAAAGGAGTGAAAAACGCAGCAGCGAGCGTCCAGGTGACTCTCGCCATCCCCGGACTGGGAGCGTTAGAACTTCCCTCGTATGAGGAGGTTAAATCCCAGTCTCAGCTTTACAGAGATCTGCAGGGTGAAGAGCAGAACATGGCCCGAATGCACACGCCCGTTCATAACACGCTTACAAATCCGGTTCACGCATATACAACTATACAGAACAGCAATGCCAATCCGGGTCAGAACCAACAAACCCAGACCGGTTTACAGCCAAACCAACACATCCCCACCAGCACCAGCTCGTGTCCTCCATCTCTCTCCTCCGCTCCCTCGCTTTCTTCCTTCGCTCACACCGAAGGTCGTTCGTGGGTCCAGCGAGGGTTCACGGGATTGGACGAAGGCTTAGCCGGGCTTGAACAGGGCCATGTCCGCTCCCTCAGCGAGCGCATCATGCAGCTCAGTTTGGAGCGAAACGGAGCCAAGCAGCCCAGAGAGACGTCTCCTAACGGCGAGGAACAAACGTCTAGCGCAACCGCCATCCCTCCATCACCTAAAGGTTCCCTAGAGCCTCGAGGTCCTCCTCCCGAATATCCTTACAAAGCCAAAGCTCAGCCAGCATACCCGTCCAGTACAATCCCTGGTCCACTATCACTAGAACAAACACCGCTCTCCATCACAGCTCCTCTGGGACAGATCTCCAGTGTAATGCCACCTGTCGTACCGCAGACCGGATCGGGCACACGCTTGCCCCCGCAGGGACAGATCGTACCCGCTGAGGCGTTTTCCATGATAAGCCATGCACAGCACATGATGACTTTCCTCAGCGATGAAAACCAGAGACTCAGACAGGAGCTGCTGTTCCAGACCGAGAAAACTGTGAAACTGCAGCGGGTACGTAGTGTACGAGTTCCGTTCTTACGCTCTTAACATGAGCCATTAACTCGAAACCTTACATCATTATTAATGCGAGGAAAGATCCTGACATTCATCAGGTTCTCTGGATTAAAAAGCTTTTCTGGAGGCGAAATGAAATGAAATGAAACTTGCCGTGAACTTTAAAAGGATGATATGATTAAATAATTAACCAGGTTATATTTATATACCTAATATTGCTCTCAAGTGACATTCCATAGTGTTTTTGATTGTATTTAAAGCCAAAACATCAATTTCAGCATGACATCAAACTGACAGACAGATTAAATGTGCATGTGACTCATTGTGTGTGTGTGTGTGTGTGTGTGTGTGTGTGTGTGTGTAGTTGGAGGCCGAAGTCCAACGTCTCTCAGACGCATATGAGAATCTGGTAAGAACCTCATCCAAGCGCGAGACTCTGGACAAAACCATGAGGATGAAGCTGGAGGGTGAAATCAGACGCCTACACGACTTCAATCGAGATCTGAGAGGTGACTGACGCCACGGATCATTTTCATCTCAAAACCCAATTCTGGAAACATCTGTGCCCATCTCCGAATCTCTATTCATCATAAAGCTTGTGTGAAGGAATCGTTTAACACGGTTGCCTATTTCTATCCTTTTACTCTTCCGTATCTGCTCAAATCCAGATCGTTTAGAAACAGCCAATCGCAAATTGGCAAACCAAGACGCAGAAGGGCAGGAGGACGGCCATGTTTACCTCTCAGAGAGTGAGTTCACACCAACAGACACACATTAATAAACTCATTCTGTGGGTCAGGTCTCCATCTGTGTGCTCTACAGATAATTATGTACTGTACTAATGAGTTCTGGATTGTGATTGGTTAGAAGGTGGTGATTAATTCTCTAGAACCATGGCTGTGTCAGTAGCGCAGGTTTATATTAACACGCTTGTTCTGATATGTCATCGTTTCTATAGCAACGACAAGTGATAATAAACACTTCATTTTGCAACTTTAAATGGATAGAAGAGGAATAGAACACCTGGGGATGTGCTGTTAGAGGAATAATCAGCTTCAGGGTGGTACCAGCGCTGCTAAGTGTATGTACTTTAACTAAAAAAGTATGGGAAGTTCCCTGCTTCTATGGGCGACGGCTATGCGAAATGATTTCCTGCCTTCCTTCTGTTTCCCTCCGTCCCTTACTGCCCCCCCCTCTCTCTCGCTCTATAAAAGGAGCAGACAGTATTATCTTAACTTCCTCCAAAAACACTGACTGAATAAACAAAGATACTCTCCAGCACCAGAGTTTATTTAAAAAGACTGTCCAAGTCATAGCAACAACTCCATTGTGGTTTACTTACAGCATTAATAACTCACACAAACACAGGAGGCGGAGCTGAGACAGTGGGCGCTCGCTGGCTCCGTCCCAAATGCCTGCATTAGTGTGTAGTTAGTGTTCTTTCTGCACCAGGTTTAACACTGAGAGATATCCACAAGCAGTGTGTAAATAAATAGGAAATAGGTGTAGAGTTTAAGCTACAGCCCCAGTTCTGAAAAAGTTGGGACAATATGGAAATGCTCATAAAAAAATGTACTTTGACTTGTATTTAATAACATATAAAGACGATGTATTTCATGTTTTATCTAATCAAGATAAATATATATTTTGAAATTGTTACTTGCAACACGTTCCAAAACAGTTGGGACAGGGGCAGTTTAGGACTAATAGCGATGTGAGAAGTTGGAATAAGAAGGTGATGTGAAACAGGCGAGGTAATCGTCTAATCTTAGTATATAAGGAGTCTCCAGAAAAGGCTCGTACTGTCCCAACTTTTTCGGAATTGGGGTTGTACATCATCTCCTTCCTGTATGAATTTACTGTATATATTGAGTGCTATATCAATTTTCTTCTTAATTATAGATTCTTAAATGTTTCTTATTATGACCGTTCCCTGCAAGAATGGGTTTATTATAAACTCTTTGCTGATGCCAGAGTTTAGGATACATCCCCTTTACTTTCTCCCTACCAGGAAGACAGAGTCTAAAGGAGATAGAGAGGCTGGAGACGGAGGCGGAGTCTCTTCGTTCAGCCAATGAGGATCAGCGACGTCACATTGAGATTTTAGAACAGGCTCTAAACAATGCTCAGGGCAAAGTGGTCAGGATGGAGGAGGAGGTGAGTCACATACGTCTCCATCTATACATCTTAAACCGGCCCTTAATCGTTTCCATAGTAACAACTCATTTACAGGGACTGATGAAATGCTCCACAAAAACAGATTAAAGCAGATTAAGGAGTCTCCAGTGTCAGTTTTGTGGATTTCTCTCTGGGATGAATAAATAAAGTGATCAATTAATCAACCAATCAATCAGTCGATGTATCTATCATATTTAAAGTTTTCCTTAACGTCCATCAGATAGACATTGCCTTATATATGTATATGTGAATAAGTGTGTGTCTGTGTGTGTGTTGGGAGAGTAGTTGGGGAGGAAGTGTGTGTATGTGGAGCGTGTAGAGCGTCTGCAGCAGGCTCTGGCTCAGCTTCAGGCTGCGTGTGAGAAACGAGAGCAGCTGGAGAAACGTTTGAGGACACGACTAGAGAGAGAGCTGGAGACACTGAGATCGCAACAGGTACACACACACACACACACAAACACACATCATCTCTTTACATCTGTACAACAACCAGAGAAAAAAAGTTTCTGTCTTTGGATTGAAATCGAATGCACCAAGGACACATCTCTGTTTCCATACTTGCTACTGGCAAGATAAAGAACAACAGCACACTTCAATTTTAATCTGTTTTGGCAAATCCAGCATCAGATAAAATCCAGCATTAGATAAAATCCAGCATTAGATTAGATTAGTTACAAGGTGAATACGTTTTTTTCTTTGTTTTGAGAGAGATGAACGATTTACTAAAAAATGGAATAAGTCTAGAGCCAGACCTACCACAATCCCCCCTGACAACCACGCCCCTCTTAACCACACCCTCTATTAGCCACACCTCTCAACCAAGCAGATGGAACGGTCACTTCTGTACAAGATTATATACATAAAATAGAATATAAGCACACAATGATATGAAATCTTCTCCCAGTACATGATACAGTACATGAGATACACTTCCCATACAGCCTTGACTTTCTCCACAGCAGCACAAGTCCACTAGTGTGTCAGAATGTTGAAGGTCTAGTCCTCCACCACCAAACCTACAGAAGACCAACACAAATCTAGTCAAGGCAGGCCTCCAGAGACACACGGCCTACAAACTCATTAAACACCACCTATCAATTCTCACTTGTGCAGGCTGTAACAGAGAAAGGAGGAACACATGACAGGTCAAAACTAAGTTGGTCTTTTAGTTACAATCAAGACACCAAGATCTGATTGGATAATCAGAGGTCAGTGTGATGCAAATGTTGGATGGAGGGAAATTCAGACAATCACACAAAGGAAAAGCAAAAAACACCAAAATCACCTAAATAACAACTTCTGGGGGGAAAGAAAAAAAAATATAGAGACAGAGAGAGCCCAAACTTCTTCTTCTTCTTGTGTTTTCTGGTGGTTGTCAATCCAACTTAAATGGTGCATTATTGCTGGATGGAGTGTGGAGCGCTAAATCTTTCACTGGACAGACTATTGATAGCTGAAAGCAAGTCTGGACACATCACTGACCTCGTAGGTTGTACTTCTTCTAACCAATTGAAGTGTGAGGAATGTTGCTATTCATTCTGAAGTAAACACAGAGATATGATCAGAGATTCTTTTTGAGATTTTGACTTTAAAGTGGGGTATGAAAACTCCAGAGTCTGGATCTTTTGAGTCATCTGTATATCAGTAGATCAGTATATTGTTGTACTGCTAAACTTTCTAACATGTTCCTTTCCTTGTAATGCTTTTTATGCTTTTCTTCTTATAACTGAATGTCCACTAGAGGCATGGGGAAAACCAAAGAGGTATCGCTGACACAGCCACAGACTGGGCAGTGTTTATATTGCTTCTTCCTGTATTCTGTGCCTCCTTATTGGCTGTCCATCCGAAGCGTGATCATTTTTTCTACTCGTATTCCCAGCTGGATGACTATCCAACTGATCTTTTATATTAGTCCAATATCTCATCTTTAACTTGAGTCTTTTAATGTCTAGAGGCATTTCATCCATCTCTACTTGTACTGCTTTTACTGGAGACGATCTTATTGCTCTACGACATATTCTCATTGCTTATGACTGCATTGCCTCAACCTTTAAATGTAGTGTTTTAGATGCAGAACTGTACACCATACTTCCATAGTCAATAGCAGCTCTTATTAATACTCAATATATACTTATATATATGACCAACGGCAAACTTTCCCCACTCAGTTCCTGCCAGACACAGACACCTGTAACTAACTGTAAAAGTATAACACATTACCTCACCCAAGATCAAACATCATTGACGTGTGTGTATGCGTAGCGTGCTGGTGTAGGTGTGTGTGAGTCAAGCGCCCCAGCTCTGCTGGACCTGCTGAGAGAGCGAGAGGAGAGGATTCTGGGATTGGAGGCAGACAGGATGCGCTGGGAACAGAAATATTTAGAGGAGAGCGCAATGAGGCAGTTTGCCATGGAGGCAGCGGCGACGGCAGCCGCTCAGAGGTACACACACACACACATACACACACACACTGAGAGCATGTGAAGCAACAATGTAGATAAATGATATACTGGGAAAATTGTCAAAATATGTGTGTGTGTGTGTGTGTGTGTGTGTGTGTGTGTGTGTGTGTGTGTGTGTGTGTGTGTGTGCGCGTGTGCAGGGACACGACCATTATGCAGCATTCTCGCAGTGGCAGCTACAGTGATGGTTGTCTGTGGCCTCATGATGGAGATGATAAAACATACAACCGTCACTGTCAGGACATAGGGACCAGGTACACACACACACACACACACACACACTACATTGAATAGTTCTCATATCCTTACTAACAGTGTTTTAGACTTTATGTTGGTGGAATGTATGGGTATTTAGATATTAGGCCCCACCCCTCAGTCTTGATATGCAGTTACTATGGAAACGGTAGGTCCAGACAAAATCCACTTATCTCCGATGCCCTTGGAGTAATTTGTAAAACTTTTTATTTGGTTTTGTTTTTTTCGAGGAGAGAGTGTTTACATGACCTTGGTTCATAGGCACTGAGTTCTGTGACTGATGCTGCATTCGACTGACCTTGAAGTGGGAATACTGGCTTTTTGTGTGTGTATGTATGTGTGTGTGTGTGTGTGTGTGTGTGTCTGTGTGTGTGTGTTTGTGTTTGTGTTTAGGATGAAGGATCTCCACGCTCAGCTGTTGGAGAAAATCGCAATGATTAAAGTGTTGCAGCACCGTTCCCACCGAGACTCCGCCCCTCTGCGTCCCGCCCGTTCCGTCCCCTCCATCTCCATAGCGACGGGCGTGCACTCCCGCCAGGCCTCACAGACTGAAAGTATGCAATCACACACACACACATTTATCTATCTCTCTCTCTCTCTCTCTCTCTCTTTCTATATATATATATATATATATATATCTCTACCAAATAACAAGTGAATCATTTGGGTTCTGATTCAGAGTACTAGACAGAACACTGCTTGGCCAAAATCCAAACTCACTGAGGACTTTTGGAAAATGTTCTGCAAAGTGTAATAAAGTCTTTTTCGCCCTCGCCGTCAGCGCAGCTTTTCCCCATCGCAATCCGTAGCATCAAAGGCTCAGTCTTTCCTCCTGACAGCTCTGATCCGAGTTTCCTCGTGTCCTGGACCGTCAGTAATCCCAACTGTCCTGGACCATCAGCAAACCCTTCTCTCTCTTCTAAATTCAGCCGGAACATATCAGTGGTTGTTTCATTCCACACAAATTAGTCACTTTCTGTGCTTAATTACTGAACATTCAATATGTTTAACCTCTTATTCGGTGAACAGCATTATGGGATTTGTGAGAACTTCTGCACTGCTGCTTTCAAATGTGTCCCAAGTATGGATATTTAAATCCGGCTGTCAACCGGAGGAGTGAAAAGAGTGAAATGATATTTATTCATTCACTATATACAGTATTTCAGTCTATAACAGAGGAGTATACGCTTCTTTACGGGTTCATCACACCTCCTCGTGGTTGATTATTGTACTGTAATAGCACCGCACACAGTGGGTTCTTCTGTAAGTATTGCACAACCAGCAGTGACGTTAAGTGATGATGTCATCAGCGTGTTTCCTGTGTTTCCAGGTGCGCTGCTGGGAAAAGAGAACGCCGAATGCCTTCCTCAGTCACCGCTCTCCTTCTCGGCCTCGCTATCGTCCCTCGTTCCGTCTCTCTCCTCCTCCCTCCCTCCCTCCTTCACTCCTCTGTCCGTCTCCGCCCTCCCTTTCCCGTCCATAATGTCCTCCTCCTCCTCGTCTTCTTCGTTCCTCTTGTCCTCCTCAGCCACTCTTCCCTTCCCCTCCACACTCTCTCACTCCCTTCCTCAACTGCCCCCAACCGTCTCCTCCTCTCTTCCTTCAACTCCTCTTCTATCACTCCATTCTAAATCAGCCAGCAGAGACAGAAGCACACAAACCAGAAGGAGTCCAGAGAGTGACAGAGTCCAGAGAGCTACGCTCCCTACAGGCCGAGGGAGAACAGCGAGGATGGGTAAGAAGAGAGAGAGAGAGGGAGAGAGAGTGACTATTAGATAAAGGAATAAGATGTGAAAGAGAAAAAGAAGGTGACAGAGCAGGAATGAGAAAAACAAGAGAACACCAATGAAAGAGAAAGAGAGGGAGAGAACGAATTAAAGGAATAAGTGTAGAAAGAAGAGATCAGAAAAAATCAGACATGAAAGAGAGAGAGAGTCTGTAAGACAGTGTTTTTTTATTTTTTCAAATCTTAAAATCGAGTGATGAGGGTTCACTGTGTGTGTGTGTGTGTGTGTGTGTGTGTGTGTGTGTGTGTGTGTGTGTGTAGACTACCCTATCGCTCAGGTGAGGTCTCCCGAGAGCCGAGTCGTCCACACGACGGGGCAGAAGATCGGACCTGCCGACTCGGACCTGGTGGAGATCCTGATCTAACACACATCTACAGACTGAACGCAGTCTCACAACTGAAGGAGAGAGACAGACAGAAAGAGAGACAGACAGGCAGAGAGAGGCATCTATCGGTTTAGCCCCGTACACGCTGTGTGTATAAAGGTCCTTGTTTATCACTTTTGGTAAAAGTTGTGTGTAAATATTTGTTATATGTTGATAAAATATATGTTGATCATCGGTAAAGTGTCAAGCGCGTTCCTGACACAGCTCATTTGCATATAGCGACGCCAACAAAACTCCATAAAAGTTAAAGTGCAGAGCGAGCTGGGAGCAGGAAGTGAGTGATCAGGGTAAAGACTGAAAAACTGAAGTAAGAAGTTATTTTGACTCACTTCTTTACCAATATAAATATTTAATTTTATATTTATAATAATAATGAGTGAGTGCTAAATCTCGATGATCTCTTTTCACACACACTCAGGAGCTTGATTAGGATGTGAAGGTTTTTTCAGAATAATAATAATTCAAATATGAATAATATGAATAATGAATAATATCCCTCCCAATGAGTGGATTCAGTGTTGAGTTTCTGGACAGAAGGTTCTTTAGGTAAGGACTAAGAGTGTGGTGCAGCCGTGTCTGGGTCACGCTGACAGACTGAATGGAAGGGTTGCTAATGAAAGGGAAGAAAAGGGAAGATGAGATGGAGAACAGGTTGATGAGGTGAGTGAGTTTAATGCAGGATATAAAAGTGTGTGAACCTGAAGAGGGTAAAAGTTAAAGTGTGTGAGTCCCGGAGTTTCTCTCTGGTCCATGATGCGTCTGTTTCAGACACTCCAGCTTTTCTGTAGCTCTTCTACATGTTTACCTGAAAAAAAAGACTGTTCTGTTCTGTTATTTTATTTTATTGAGATATAGTTCTGTTCCTGTTCTGTAAGACATGATGAAAAGGTTTGAGGTGATTATCATGATATGGAAATGTAATGTCTCATACTGAAGCTCTGAGATGGTTTTGTGGTTCCTCCTCTGTTCTCCGGCTAACAATAAAACAGTGCCTTAATGCAACAGCACTTGGACAGAGACACACACACACACACACACACACACACACACACTCTGTCTCCCTCTGTTTCCTTTATTCATCTTGCCTACACTCTCACACTCCCCACCTCCATCTGTGTGTTACTGCCACCTTCTGGCCTCATAATAATAATAATAATAATAATAATAATAATAATAATAAGATTAGTTAATGAATTAAAATGTATTAAGGACAAAATAAATTAACATAATTTATTTTTGGGATTTTTATTTTTAATATAATAAGTGACATTTATGTAACTGCATATACACATTCTTTATTTACCATAAAATATTTTAATATAAAACAAATGTGAGCTAAATGCGTAAAATGTTACATATGTAAATGTTTAATTGGTTTAATTACATTTGTACATTTAGATTAGAGTTATTCGTGATTTATTTGATTACTCGGTTTTATTACTTTATTTAAATTAACATTTCATTGTGGCCAATTTATAATTTTTTTATTATTATGTATAAACATTTAGTTTTGTGATAAAATTATATGAAAGTTTTACACGTAATTAAAATGTAGGTTTAAAGTTTTGGGGCATTTTCAGCGTAATAGAACATGATTTATAATAAACGCAACTTTATTATCCGTTAGTTTCGTTTGTGTTCTGCAAAAACACTAGTTAACGTGTCCATGTATTTAACGTGTCGTTAATGCCCCTGCATGGAAAGGTTCATTATGGGATGTCGTTATCATCACACACTGATTATACACAGAGCTGCAGGCGCAGAGGGCCGTTAGAATAAAGGCGGTGAAGTCGTTATTCCCACATGTTCTCTGAATCAGAGGTGTAGAGGGCCAGATGGTGGAGGGAAACACGACATAAAAGGGCGAGTGCTGCCTCACGCCGTGGGCGTGTCCACTACATCCCCCAGGGAACGGGGTATTTTTACTTGGACCTCCATTTCCCCCAGGAGAGACGGAACTTATTATTCAACGTTCCGTTCGGCCCCAAACCACGTGGCTTTAAACGGTCCCCATGATGCGTTGACGTATATTATCTCACAGCAGAATGAGTGTGAGAATCATACAATTGTGTGTGAAGTCCATGAAAACACCTTGCATAAGATTTATTTAAAAACAAATCTTAAATGTTGTGAGTGCACAAGTGTTCACCCCCTAAAGGAGCGCTGGTCCAGTTTTCATCAGAGGTGACATAATTAGTCGAGCGGAGTCGACCTGTGTGTAATTAATGTGATCTCACCTGTTCCTGGAGGAACCCAGAATTTGTTCAGAACATCATGAAGATCAAGGAGAGATCAAAACAAAGTTTTGGACAAGTCCAGGTCAGGATTGTTTTGGTTATTTAAAGAAATATTCCAAACCTTGAACCTCCTGCAGGGCGACATCAAACCCATTATTAAAAAATGGAAAGAATACGACACAACTGGAACGAGAGGCCGAGTAGAACTCTCTACAGAAGAGGAACAGCTCAGAAACACCGGGGCATGGTGGAGGTATATACTGTATATATATACACACACACACACACACACACATACATATATATATGTGTGTGTGTGTGTGTGTGTGTATATATGTATGTGTGTGTGTATATATATATATATATATATATATATATATATATATATATAATTTTTTTTAATGCTCTAACAATGTACTGTGCATGATCTCTAACAGTTTACACACACTACATAAATATGCAAATATAGAAACGCCCCCCATGTCCTAACAGTCTTATACAATCTGTGTTGCATGCACAAAATATTGGCACCTGCCCATCATTGGAAAGGGAGTACCACTGTGCAGATAAGATTTGGGTGATGGTTTATTCTTGGTACAGCATTGAAACTGACAATTGTTTGTGTGTGTGTGTGTGTGTGTGTGTGTGGACCAGCTACAGCAGAGTTGTTTAGATTTTAAACAGCTTTCACTCTTTTATAGACAGAATGAATCACCAGCTATTGCGTAGTATTGATCTGTGAATTTGTGAAGTGTCACTGCAGTCCGTCTGGCTTTACTGAAAATCTGCCCTTAATTAGACATTTCCAAAGCAGCACCTGCCATTAACACACACCCTATCCTGACTAACACACACTTTATCCTGACTGACACACACCCTATCCTGACTAACACACACCCTATCCTGACTAATACACACACACACACACACACACATACACACACACACACTTACACACACAGTCTTTCGCTCTCTCACTCTCCATTGTACACCTGCCTCCCACTTCCCCTGCAGGCCCGAGGTCACTCCCTCTTTCACGCTTATTAGCTTCAGATCAATGCGCCCTTTTGTCTGCGCGAGTTTCCCACGTTCTGCTCGCGCGCCTGGCACTCGCGCAGCTCAAATCAAACACAGGCAGTTGAACTCGGGTTTAATTCCCAACCGGCTCGATCCTGACGGGACATCTGGCCCACTCGCATCTGCTCGTTGTTTCATTGTGGAAGAATGAAGAAGGAAAGCTGACCACAAAGCGACTAAAGCCGTGGTCTCCAGAAGTCCTTCTGATTAGAACGGCTGTGTCCCAAATCAGAACGATGTACTGCATGCTACATGCTACATGTTTATCCTCCTGCTGCACTTAGTACTAGTGTGTATCGGTGATCAGATTGTCACGGTATATCGCTAGACCAATATATCATCCAATTGCTACATATTTTCTAAATGATTGTTCTTCATACTGAACATACTGTAGTGTCTGGTAACTGTGCAGTAAGATCTTGTCCATTTTCTTCCCGTGTGCTAGATAGCTAATCCACCTTACTGCTTACCTAACCTTACAGCCTTGCTCCGTATACATGACCAAACAGGCCTTCTGATTGGCTACAGTCATTCTGATTGACAGGAGAGAGGAAGGTCGCCCCGCCCACCCAGACATCAGGCTTTCACACCAATTTACCATTTTTGTTTTTGTTTTCACTTTGTGACAGCCTCAGAAGCCACGCCCATTTCCTCCACAACAATTATAGGACTGAAGAGTGTTCAGGCATCGCACACTTCAGATTCGACTCTTCATTGCTGAATGAATACAGAGATTTTACACATGAGATTATTAACATTCATTAATACTTCTCATATTTACATGTGACGATGAGACACGACGATTTACAGAGTGTAGTTTAGGGACAGGTTTTGGTTTCGGAAGGATCGTGTAGAGGATAAAGATGAGGAGAAAGCAGGGTGTGTGTGTGTCTGTCAGTCTGTCTGTGTGTGAGTCTGTCTGTGTGTGTGTGTGTGTGTGTGTGTGTGTGTGTGTGTGTGTGTGTGTGTGTGTGTATAAGATAGTGCACACTCATTCATTCCGGGGAAAAGTCGTCACAAAGCAGACGAGTGAATTTGGAGTTTCTCTCAAGGGTGACAGGAGGGATGGGGGGCAGGGGGGCTGTACACTCTCATGGGGTGGACATCTGTCACATGTTTTTAATTGTGTGTGTGTGTGTGTGTGTGTGTGTGTGAGAGAGAGAGAGAGAGAGAGAGAGAGAGAGAGAGAGAGAGAGAGAAAGAGAGCGAGAGAGAAATTATCTTGTTGACACTTATTACTTGTTGCACATTGATTTCAGTTCTGATTCTCCGAATGTGAAAAAGAAATGAGAAGAGAGGGGAAAAGTGGAATATAAAGAGGAAAAAGTGAGAAATATGGAGAAGTATGGAGTGAGAAATAAACCAGAAAAGGGGAGAAAGGAGTGTGAAAATGAAATGAGTGAGGAAGACAAGTATGGAAAAAAGAGAGGAAGAAGGGAGAGAGACACCAACACATTTAGAAATAGACAGACAAAAAGAGAGAGAGAAAGAGAGAGAGAGAGCGGGAAGGGGAGAGAGTGTGTGAGAGAGAGAGAAACAGAGAGAGAAACGGGGGGGAACTGAAGCGTAAATAAGAGAGTGAGAATTGTAATGAAAAGGCAGGAAAAGAGAGAGGAAAAGGGTAAAAAGAGGTGTGTATATGGAAGAGAGAGAAAGTTTGTGTGTGTTTGGTCTCTCCTTCCTCCATTCATATGCTAATCAGGGCTGTATAAATGCACTCGCACTAAGAGCAGCACACACTTCTCTACAACACACACACACACACACACACACACACACACACACACACACACACACACACACACAGAGAGAGAGAAATTTCACCCAGAAATAAAGTTAGAGAGTCATGACGACGGCGAGCGCAGACAGACAGAACAGCAGCAAGGACGAGAGGAAGGTATGAACCACCAAAACTCCTTAACTTCTCTCTCCTGTTGTTTATGTGCTGAATTACAGAGGGATCCTCTCTCTCTCTCCCTCTCTCTCCCTCCCTCTCACTTTCTGTCTCTCCTGTTGTCTCTCCCTCTCTCTCTGTCTCTCTCCTTCTGTCTCTCCCTCTCTCTTTCTCTCTCTTTCTCTCTCCTGTTGTCTCTCCCTCTCTCCTTCTGTCTCTCCCTCTCTCTCTCTTTCTCTCTCTCTCTCTCTCTCTCTCTCTCTCCAGCTGAGGAAGCCTCTGATCGAGAGGAAGAGGAGAGAGAGGATTAATCACTGCCTGGAGCAGCTCAGAGAGACAGTGGTGGGCGTCTTCGGACTTGACGTGAGTTTCCTTTATCATCTTTAAACTGGACGAGTTCTGATTTCTGCATTCACACACTGCTACCAGCTTTCAGTCTGAATGAATCCCTTAACCACACACACACACACACACACACACACACACACACACGCACACATACACACACACACATACACACACACACACTGAACACTGGCTGCAATATTAAACAGTTGTTGATAATATAAATAAATAATATTTTATGTGTGATCTCAGGACATTTATCTTTCTCCAGCGAGAACGTAATTTAACAGCTCTTCAGAGCAGGACAATCACTGGACTGAAAACGTTCACAGAAATTGGTCTTTAAAACGTATTAAAGATGTTTTTTTCTCTGCTAATGGGACACAGGGAAAGATCTGTGATTGGTCATCTGCTACGTCAGTCTAATTCGTTGACTAAATGTACCTGATGAACTTCATAACCTGAATTTCATGAAGACCATCTACAGAGCTTTGCTCTGGACAACATGATATAATCCCACATTATTATAATGTTTTGTTACACTGTGATGTCACACTTGTGAATATTTAGTATCGGCTCCTCCCACATCGTAACCCACACTGTTCTCTTCTTTAAGCAGCAGTCGAAGTTGGAGAAGGCCGATATTCTAGAGATGACAGTTAAACACCTACAGGACATCCAGAGTAATAAAATTACAGGTGAGAGACAGACAGGTACGCTAATCCTGTACACACTGTGCACTGCTTCACATTCCTGCTCCTAAACACAACCGAAACATGTTTACACTCCTCTACATAGTCAGAGTTTATCAATATGCAAAATTGGAAACACCTCCATTTTCCTGGTAATCTGGTGTTGCATGACCTTAATTTGCATATCAGGACCTGATACGCTCTTGTATTTGATGACACAACAACACTTACATGGCCTGAATTTGCATATCAGAACCTGATTGGCTGTTATATTTGATGATGCCCTGAATTTGCATATCAGGACCTGATTGGCTCAGCTCTTGCCTGTGATATGTTTAAGTCTTTCACCTGAGTGTTATTCAGGAAGTTTCGAAGCGTGATTGTTTTATGATCTGGATCTGATTTTGTCTCGATTCTCTCCTCCTCAGAGCCGATTATGGACCCGGAGGCGCAGCAGCGGTACAGCACCGGCTACATCCAGTGCATGCATGAAGTCCACAACCTGCTGCTGTCTTGCGACTGGATGGACAAAACACTCAGTGCTCGTCTCCTCAATCACCTGCTCCACTCGCTGCCCAAATCCACTCTGGCCAAACCCTCAGTCACTCACTCCGAGCCGGGAGCACCCACAATCAGCGAGGTGTATGACTCTTCATCACCGCTCAGGGTGGCTCCGCCTACTCAGACTACTCAAGACCCTGCCTTATTGGCTCGGCCGCCTCCCACAAAGAGTCCACATCTGATAACTCCGGAAATGTGGAGGCCTTGGTAGAACACTGTGTGTGAGTGTGTGCGCGTGTGTGTGTCGTAGACCCTCCTCTGCTATGTATCTTATAGATATACCTGTTGGTGAGCGTGCGGTCCAGATTAGCGCCTCTTTCCTGAACCTCGTTACTTCCTGTCTGAAGTAATCTTCCTGTAGCCTGCATTGTAGAAGGCAGTTAATGCTCCTGTGTTTATTTATTTGATTAACACTGTAATTTATTGGATTATTAATCTCCAGAGCTCGTTCTCTGACTAATACTGTAGGGCCTGTGACCTCTATGCTGTGTCTAATCACCGTATTAACCTGTTATTAATAAATAAATAATAAACTGTGGGGTTTTGTGGTGTAAACTGAACCTTGGTGCCATCGTATCAGCGTAAACACAAACACGTCGAGTCTCTTGCTACAGACCGGAACATAAACACTGCTGGATAAAAGGTAAAAGGTAAAAGATCACACTGCGTGAACACGGGGAGTAAACCGTGACCGTGATTAGGCACAAACCTTTAAACAGCTAGTATTACACCAGATTACAGGACATTAACACACCTCCAAACTGTGAATATTTTTATTAGTCTGAATGTAGACGGAGTCAGTGTTGTGTAGATTTTGTGTCTTTTTTTATTCTGATTGTTGTGGATGTGGATTAGATAATAAACCAGTGTCCAATCTCAGACTCAGATCTGTTTGAAGACACGCCCGTCAGCTTAACACTGTACACTAATCATCAAGACACCCGAATGTGTGACTTAAACCCGAATGTGTGAGTTAAACGATGCGGAGATTCATCACACGTGGAAGTGCTGCATGTGTGAAGGAAACTATAACCTGAGCCCAAATTCACCTCTGACCCCTGACCCAACAGTACCCGACACATTCAGATTCATGAGACGGAGTGTGTGTGAAATAAAATGATCAGCACTGTGTGTATGCACGTGTGACTGTGTGAGTGTATATGTGTGTGTATATGTATGTGTGTATGTGTGTGTGTATATGTTTGTGTATAAGTATGTGTGTGTGTATATGTATGTGTGTATGTATGTGTGGGTGTATATGTTTGTGTGTATAAGTATGTGTGTATGTGTGTGTGTGTGTGTGTGTGTGTGTGTGTGTGTGTGTGTGTGTGTGTGTGTGTATGTGTGTGTGTATGTGTATGTGTGTGTGTGTGCATATGTTTGTGTGTGTGTATATGTATGTGTGTGTATATATAGGGCGGCTGTGGCTCGGTCGGTAGAGCGGGTTGTCCACTAATCGTAGGGTTGGCGGTTCGAATCCCGGCCAAATGACGCCAAATGCCGAAGTGTCCTTGGGACACTGACATTGGCATTTAGTATGTCTGTGGACTTACAACGCAGCTTGCTGCAGCAGTTAGAAGATCTGACTTCTCAGCGTTCAAGTAGACAGGACACAAAGGCGCGCCCTATACTTACCTCAAGCCCTGCAACATGCACACTCGCTAGCCACACCAACCAAGGTCATCAGTATTCTCAACAGACACAGGGACAAGCCTCTAATGCCTACCCTGTATTTAGCTCAACCCCTGTTACACACACTCTTACTAGCCACACTGGGTTTTTACATCCACAGACACCTGCTGTTCATGCAGCCCATCTCCCTGGACTTGTGCCACCCATGTTTGATGGGGGTAAAGCTCTTGACCCAGAAGAATGGTTTCAGTCTGTTTCTTTGTACAAGACAACACGGTTTATCTGACACTCAGTTCTTCCTTGAGTTGACAAGGTTATTTGAAAAAGAGCCCCAGAAGTTGTATTCTGCCATGCAGCCACACGTACTCTCATTGGAGCATTTCTCAGATCTCTTTCGACAGGCCTTCCTGCCTACAGACAATATAGAGAAAATCTGGAGAGGGATTTTGGACAGAGTTCAGACTTCAAACGAGCCACTCCCCACTTTTGTAACTCACCTAGTGATTGAGTTCAAGCGACTAAAGCAACCACCCTCTGAACGAGAACAAATTGAAGTAATCTGCCAGCATGTCTTTGATCAGTATAGACTAGCCCTTCATGCTACAGCACCTACAACTTTGACAGAGCTACTGCTGACCGCCCATGAGCTACATGCTGCATTGGGGCCTGTTTCATCTAGTAGAGCCCCCGTTGCCCTGACACCACCTCGCCAAAACCTGTACTGTTAGAAATTGTTTTACTCCGGGGGCTACCACGCGAAATTGTGGGAACTGTAGGAAGAATAGGCAGAGTAGTAGTGCTGAACCTGCTGGAGATGTTGTTGTAGTTTCTAAGATGGGCCAGGAGACCCCAGATACTGCGGAGGTCACTAGAGACGGGACTGGTCCTTGGCCTTGTAGGTTTCAAAGGGCTCATGAGGGTAAGCAGAGAACAGAGTCAGGGACCAATTCACAACAGACAGAGAGTCATCACACAGTTAATTTGGTGCGAAAAGGCCCAAAGAGGTCGAAGAGTACTCCTCTGACGGCAGTGGTGGTCGTCAATCAGGTTTCACTGAAGGCAACCCTGGATACAGGCACATCTATTTCTGCAGTCCATCCATTCACTCTTCGTAAATGAGGGATAGCAGGAGATGTCGTTCGGCATTGGAATTTTTCCCTGCTTGAGTTGGCGGACTCGAAACAATGCACCCCATCTGGCGTTGTGTGGCTGTCTGTTCAACTACTGGAGCAACCGTTTACTCACTGCTTTGCTGTGATTCCGGACCTGTCTTGTCCCATTCATTTAGGAACAGATTTTATGATTCAGGCTGACATCCACATCCACCCAGCCACAGGAAGTGTTAAATTGGGAGATAATGCCACCTCTGCGTCAGACTTAAGCTTGCTGGATTTCGACGATTTGGAGGGCCATGTAGCTAGCCTCACCTTTAAGAATGTCCAGGCTGATCTTGGTCCAGTAGTGGAACAAGCGGCCCTGCCTTCAGCGGACAAGAAAAAACTGGCACACCTATTGGGGGATTTTGTTCATCTTTTTGGGGCAAAGCTGGGGCGCACTTCATTGGTGGAACACACAATAGACACTTGGATTGCAAAGCCGGTGTGTCTTCCTCCCTACCGTGCTTCACCTGCAAAAAGAAAGATTATCGAGGAGCAGATTTCCAGAATGTTGGAGGATGGCATTATTGAGCCTGCTTCAGGGCCCTGGGCCTCTCCAATTGTGATAGTCGAAAAGCCAGGCACAGATCCAAGATTTTGTGTGGACTTTAGAAAAGTGAACAAAAATACAGTGAGGGACTCCTACCCACTTCCAAGATTGGATGACTCGCTGGATTTTTTGGCATGTGGTAAATTTATTTCCACACTGGACCTTGCACGGGGTTACTGGCAGGTGTTGGTGGCCCCAAGGGCAAAACCAAAGACAGCTTTCGTGTCACACAAAGGGCTCTATCAGTTTAAAGTTATGCCTTTTGGGTTATCAAATGCACCTGCAACATTTCAAAGACTGATGAATACTGTATTGGCAGGGCTCACCCACAACTGCTGTATGGTGTATCTGGACAACATTGTGGTCACCTCGCCGACCTTTGACCAACATCTGGAAGACCTCGCCAGTGTGTTAAGGCGTTTGGCAGATGCAGGCCTCTCCTTGAAGCTAGCTAAGTGCCACTTTTGTACACCAAAGTTATGCTACTTGGGTTACCTGCTGACATCAGAAGGCATTGGCCCTGACGAGGGTAAGGTGGCTGCGATTAAACACTTTCCCGCATCAAAGACAGTTAAAAATGTGCGACAATTCCTAGGGATGACAAGCTACTACCGTAGGTTCATCTCAGGGTACGCCTGTATTGCCAAGCCGATGATTTCCCTTATGAGGGAGGATGCCCCATTTGTGTGGTCCACTGACTGCCAGGTGGCTTTTGATTATTTAAAACAACAGCTAACCAGTGCCCCGGTCTTTATTTTGCCTGACTTTGAGAAGCCTTTTGCAGTACACACGGATGCCTGTGATGTGGGCTTTGGTGCCGGGTTGACCCAGACTGGTGAGGATGACTTGGAGAGGGCTGTCGCTTTTGTGAGCCGTACCCTGCACAAGTCGGAACGCCCATATTGCACCTCAGAGGAGTGCCTTGGGGTACATTGAGGGCTCTAGTGTCACAGTGGTGACGGACCACAATAGCTTGAGATGGCTGATGACAAGGCCCTCCCCCTCAAGACGGCTGGCCCGATGGTGCTTGAGGCTGCGAGACTTTGACTTTGAGGTTGTCCACAGACAAGGCTCGGCCAATCTAGTTCCAGATGCACTCTCGCAAAACTCTACCAGTGATCCTTCGGGGTCTATAGACCTGTTACCACCTTACGCCACAGTTGGATCATTAAACCTAAGGCTCCAGCCACTAATGGTCTTACCTCACACTGCTGTGCACCTCACTAACCCACAGTCTGTGCGCACAGGATCACATTCATATGCCCTTGGCCCTAGTCGTGCAGAGGTTCCTTACCTCACTCGTATGCATACACAACCCACTCATGGAAACACACTCGTATGCCCTTCGCCCTAGGCACACACCGAGGGTTACCTATAACTGGGAGGATAATGGGTGGACAAATCCTTATTTTGGTCCTCTGTTTGAATATTAATGTGATGTACTGTTTTGTTTTTGTAATACTGTTCATGTCCGTGTACCTTGAGGGTTTTATGTTACGTTAGTGTTTCAATCAATGTGTTCGTGTAAAGTTCTGTAATTGTTAATGGAAAAAAAAAAGTTGGACTGTAGTTCTGTTGAACGGGTAAATAGCCCTACTTATGTCTGTAGCCCTACTTATGTCGGCTGTCACACAGGCACCTAGGTGCTGTTAAGTTTTCTTTAGGTTATAGCCTGAGGACAGCCCTTGTTTTAACTATGGGGATATGTAATGATCAACTGTGATGACGTCATGTAGGGTCAAGGGGCGTGGTCACCGCTTCTCCCTCCCTGTCACTCTCTCTCTCTCGGTGAACCTGCCTCTGTGTGCGGACACGCGGTCTCATATGAGATACCCATTTTTTGATATTTTACTCTGTTTAAGGCACTTCTAACGACAGACCTGTAACCCTACCCAAACCTACGGTATCCTTCTTGAATTAAAAGATGAACAGCACTTTCACTTCGTGTCCAGCTGAGTGATATTATTTTCCTGAGCAACCCGTGAGGATCTAGCCGGATCCTTACAGTGCATATGTATGTGTGTGTATATGTATCTGTGTGAATATGTACAGTGGTGTGAAAAAGTGTTTGCCCCCTTCCTCATTTCCTGTTCCTTTGCATGTTTGTCACACTTAAGTGTTTCGGAACATCAAACCAATTTAAACAATAGTCAAGGACAACACAAGTAAACACAAAATGCAATTTGTAAATGAAGGTGTTTATTATTAAAGGTGAAAAAAAATCCAAACCATCATGGCCCTGTGTGAAAAAGTGATTGCCCCCCTTAACCTAATAAC
>JAFFST010042073.1:3502-18803 GCA_022414735.1 Noturus placidus | reverse complement strand
AGTTTCATTGTTTTTTTAAAACTGTAATATCACCTGATTTTGCTTTCACCCCCACCTGCACACAAACACACACACACACACACACACACTCACACACACACTAATATGTTAATTAAAGGAATGTTTATAATAATGTTTGTGGTTTGACGAGTTAGCCATGCAGTAAATAACGCTAAACTGGTGTCTATATGCGTCCTCTTCTTGTTAGCTACATTAGCTTTGTAGATTCAGTGCAAATTCAGAGAAGCATTTCGGGTAAAGAGGACATTCTGGAGGTTTCTTTTTTTTTTTTTTCTTTCATCCCAAACTCACTTTAATCGCAAGCTAAACATGAACACACACACACACACACACACACACACACACACACACACACACACGCGTACACACACACGCACACAAGATCATTAGTGTTGCCTCAGCTCAGTGGCTTCACTCATGGGAATTCAGAAAAAAAGGCTTGTAGAAATGGAACCCCACAGACACACACACACACACACACACACGGCAGCCTCCACAATCTCTAATGACTCTTAGAGGTTATGCAACCATGAGAGCTACAACGAGGCGAATATTCACTCTGCGGTAACACACACACACACACACACACACACACACCATTATATTGGCTGTACTCCATCACTACAAATACACATTTCACACAAAAATAAAGCAGTACTACATATAAAGGTCTTGTTTGTGTTTCTTCAGAACAAAACAAGTGTGTGTGTGTGTGTGTGTGTGTGCCTTTCAGGGCTATCTGAAGCAGTGCAAAAAGAGGAGAGACATGTTTAACGACGACCAGCTGAAGGTGATATTCGGGAACATCGAGGACATTTACAGGTTCCAGCTCGGTTTCGTCAGAGATCTGGAGAAACAGTTCAACACCGAAGAACCGCACCTGAGTGAGATCGGACCCTGCTTCCTCGAGCATGTTCGTACACAAACACACACACACACACACACACACACACACATTCGCATACACGTACACAATTTTAGTAGCTTTATTTCTTAAGCATTATTAATATGAGGATTTAATTTGGATAGCATGGACATTTCTGGGGATTTTCTTCCCATAGAGGCATAACTAACTAATTTCCTTTCACATTTGTTAAACATCTAAAGACGCTAATGGATGTAGCCAGCTAAAATACTACGCAACAGCATGCATTATTACAAAAAACCCCAAACATAATCATTAGGACATCGTGATAAGGAAAAGTATCAGGATGACTGAGCAGGAATCGAAGCCGGAAGCTGCATGGAGGTGCTGGTTTGGGGATTAGTTTACCGTGTAGGTGTTAAGTGCTTAACCATCATCGTGATATAACTGGAAATATCATCTAGAACATATCTAATAGCCATGGTGTTTCAAACACGTGTTTGTTCGTGTGTCTTCCTCCAACAGCAAGACGGTTTCTGGATCTATTCCGAGTACTGTAATAACCACGTAGACGCGTGCATGGAGCTCACGCGTCTCATGAGAGACGGCCGGTACCAGAACTTCTTCGAAGCATGCCGATTGGTCCAGCAGATGATAGACATTGCCATCGATGGCTTTTTGTTAACTCCTGTCCAGAAGATCTGCAAATATCCACTACAGCTGGCAGAGCTGCTGAAATACACTGTACAAGAGCACAGGTAACATTCAGTCCTGTGACCACGCACATGCGCTTACACGCACGCAGAACTGACACACAAATCAAGTGACTGGTGCAAAGACTTACGTATTACAGTATCTGCTTGGTAGATATCCTGGCCGTATCGAAGAAACTTTTAATAACGGCCATATAGACAATAGTTCATGCCCCCTGCCTCCCTGTCAGCTGCTACCTTGCCTGGGTTAAGATTGGTCCTTTGTTGTGTTAGTCTACCTTCGAAAAAGTAGGACTTCCCGTTCTCGCAGTTCGTCGGTCAACACATTCAACAACAACAGTCAACAACTCTAGCAGAGTTTCCTACAACCCAGTTTCACTTCCCTTACGAGTACCCCAAGTAAAGTAATCTTTGCAGGTAAGCTGTAGGTCTTCAAGTTACTGTTACAATACCAGGTCCTCACAAGCACAACAATAACCGAACGTGTGTGTGTGTGTGTGTGTGTGTGGGTGTGTTCTCCATGTGCACTTCGCTTCTACGAGTACTTCTCTTGTATTGCACCCTCAGGTGCCACCTTCAGCAGTGGCAACTTCCCCTGATGCTGTAATGGTTCACTTCTCCGTCGCCATGTCCTGAATGCACTTACACAGTGATCTCTCACTCAAGGCGAAGGTTGCTGGACCCGTTCCAGTTGGCAGCTTTCCCTCTTTTGTATCTGCTGGCGTTCCTGTCTCCTGCGTCTAGACCTATTACCCCATGAGAAGAACTTTATCGTCCCCAGATGAAGTTGAGTCTCACTCTGGTTAGGCGTGCCCACCAGGAAACACGGAATCTCTTCCACATGATTTCACAGTTCCTGGATTTTGGCTAGCCAATGTAGTAAGACGTACAGTAATGGTCAATATCTCGAGTGATGACATGTAGGTGTGTTCACTTGCTCATCGACTCGCTGTTGTATGGAGCTACGCACTTGGGTTTTTGTTGTGCTGTATGTGCCAGCGATCCTGCCTTCATAATACAGATGGTTGACTGCAGTGCACTCTACGAGAAAAGATCCCCTGGGTTCCCACAGAGCAGGTTGGCTCCGAATCGAGGGCAGGTGGGACCTTGTTGGAGTTTTCTTGCCAGCTCAGGAAATGGGTCTTGGCAGCATTGTGACTTTTGGTCCTTCCTTTCTACCTTCACCAGGTCAGTGCGGTTTGGCCTTGTGGTGTCCCTGCTGTCCATCTCACCTGTCACTCTGACCAGCCAGTGAACAAACCACTAGATTCGTCCGGGGTTCAAACATCTTCCGGGTCCATAGTTGTTGTACTTGGGAAGGTGGATTGTCAGCAAAATGGCACTAAGTAGCAAAAGTCTTGTTTTATAATCAGAAGTTTCTCACAGTTGCACCAGGGCACTAATCGATCCCTTTCCCAGTCGCTGGGGTCGTTGTTCCTCGTATACTTCACTTGTAAATGTGAATACATCATATCTTTTAAAAAGCTTGAAGGGACATGCCTGTGCTCAGCTGACCTTTCCTTATACTTTCAGGTATTGATTATTTTCCTGCTTTGCCTTTATTTCTAACGTACCGGAGATCCCATTTTTGACCCCAACGTCGCATCCAGCAGGCAGAACATAAGGCAGATCATTGCTGCTCTTTGTGTTTTTTCTAACGCCGCTAACATGGGAACACAAACTTACGCTAGACTCGAAAATGCTACAGAGCTGCCAGGACATAAAACTATTAACAAACAAACCGTCCCCTGGCTTTTCAGTTGAACACCAGCCATTGTTGAAAGCCACTTGTCTCAAAAGTGCTAAAAGGCTGCTGGGAAGACGTTGGAACGAGTGGTTACCATGTGGGCGCACGCACACCCACGCGCGCTGTCTTTCTAAAACATAAAATCGTAAAACTAATGTTGGTATCTGCTACTTTTCTCCTCCACCTGCTTGTTCTTTCTGTCCACCTCGTCTGCCCCCTTACCCACCTCCTTCCACCCCGTCTCTCGCAGTGATTACCGCTACGTCGCTGCAGCGTTGGCTGTTATGAGAAACGTAACTCAGCAGATTAACGAAAGGAAACGAAGACTGGAGAACATCGACAAAATCGCTCAGTGGCAGGCCTCCGTACTGGACTGGGAGGTGCGAACCACCGTCTTCTGTTTCTGGACAAATACATTCGACATAAATATGTCATGGTACGACTGACGGGTTTGTGAATTAATGGTAATTCTGGACTGTGTGTGTGTGTGTGTGTGTGTGTTCAGGGTGAGGATGTCCTGGATAGAAGCTCTGAGCTGGTGTACACCGGAGAGCTGTCCTGGATCTATCAGCCTTATGGGAGGAGCCAAACCCGGGTCTTCTTCCTGTTTGACCATCAGATGGTCATCTGCAAGAAGGTTAGAAAGAAAGAAAGGGATGGAAACATTAGCACGAAAAATGGGTTCGGGTTAGCTGTTAAAGTGAAGAAGAAGAAGAAGAATAAGGCGGCGATATTATAGCAAAGCAAGTGGCTGACAGAAAATATTTAAAAAATAGAAACAAAGAGCTAAAGAAACTAAAAATGGGGGAAAAAAATAAAGAAAGATCTAGATAAAGAGAATGTAATAAAGAGAAAGAAGGAAAAGCACCCAAAGCAACAGATAGAAACAAAAAGGGGAAACGGAGGGAAAAAAGAAAGAAAGAAACAAAGAGAGAAAACAAAGGAATAAAAAAGTCTGATCAAATGAAAAGGTGTATGGAAGGATAGATGGAATATACAGAATAGTCTAAACGTGAGGTTCTAATCTTCAGCGTGTATTAACAATGGATTACTTCTGATTAATAATAATAATAATAATAATAATATTAATAAACCACTATAGTACTGCTCTTATACCTGAAATTCCCTCTTTTACCCAAACTACAGGACTTGATCCGACGTGATATCCTTTACTATAAAGGACGAATCGACATGGACCGCTACGAGGTCATGGACGCTATCGACGGCAGAGACGACGATTTTAACGTCAGTGTGAAAAACGCTTTCAAACTCACCAACAAAGACTCGGACGAAATCCACATCTTCCTCGCCAAGAAGCTGGAGGAGAAGATCCGCTGGCTGCGAGCGTTTCAGGAGGAACGCAAGATGGTGCAGGAAGACGAGAAAATCGGTGAGTCGGAGGATCCGGAATAGAAGTCACGCTGAAGATGACCTACGCGTGTAAAATACTGCAGAAACGTCCACGGAGAAAACGCATCCGACTCTCCTGTAAATGAACAACCGCAGTCTTTGTGAATGAAAGCGTGAAATCTAACTCAGAAATCGAGCTGAAACCTAATAACTAATCATTCAGTAGGTCATTGTATTTAAATGCTATATAATATAGTTAAAACACGCAAATAACATGCGATACGTAGTACGTGTTACATGTACGTTACAACTTTTCTCTTTATAACATTTCACGTTGTAAATAATAACTTATTCCCCATATAAATATAATCAACTGGTACTAATATAGAATATCATTTATAAGTATAATAATTTGATATATAACGAATCATAAACAAATGTAGTATAATAACTTGAAAAAGGAAATAAATGAATATTTTACAAAGTTTAATTACACTTCAGAACATCAAGCTTTATTTTATTATAATTATAATCATTCAAAACAGACACGACTTGTTTTAGTGTTTTAAAAGTGGGTTACGTTCCGGAATCATTTTCTCCTGCAGGGTTTGAGATTTCGGAGTATCAGAAGCGTCAGGCGGCGCTGACGGTGAGGAGAGTAACCAAACAGAAAGGTACGACAACGGAAAGCTTTGATGTTTAATGTTCATCACAATAATACAGACCGGTTCAGTTGACTTCCATTTTATTTAACTGTTTATTGTAAACGTGACTGCATTATAATCTCGATCGACACACTGTAACCGCGTGTGTGTGTGTGCGTGTGTGTTTTCTCAGGTATGGGACGGTCGGCCCCGCCTTCCTACCCTCCCCCTCTGGACCCCGTGAACCCGGGTCACTTCCTGCTCCCGGACGGATATGAGTACGAACCCAAACGCAGCACGTCACCTTTCTGGCACAACTTCAGCCGCTTAGCGCCCTTTAAGAAATAGCCACCGAGCGAAAGCGAGCGCGATCTTTCAGCCGGAGCAACCGCCAACAAAAACAATTTCATGTAACGAAAATGAAGAAGCACTTCCCTACGATAAACACATTTTTAACACCACCAAGCGAAAAAACCCAAACACACGCCGCTGCGATTTTCTGCAACAATCAAACGATAAAAAAAAAATAAGAAGCACTATCCTAAATATCTTTTCTTTTTTTTTTTTTTCCTTCTTTTGTTTTTTTTGAGACAGAGTTTTTGAGAGACACAAAACACACACACACACACACACACACACACACATGCGCACAGCTGGAGAGAAGAAGCTGTACTGGGTTACGGCGCCCCCTGCCGGACCGGCTGCACTGAACTGTATACACATGACACATTACACACTGGAGAAACACACACACACACACACACACACACACACACACCTGATAAAGCACTAACGACTCTCCGCTCTCTAGCGCCGCCCTGGTGTTCCTCCGTGCACTGTGACTAATCGGGGCATTTCTGTCTCTATCTTTTTCCTCCATCTCTCCTTTTTCTCTCTTAACACCCGGTCGATCCTGCAGTACTCTTCGGATATGGTTCACGGTCCATTCTCGGCCCCCCCCCTCTCCCCCTCCTCTTTATTTCGTGTGTGCGCGAGTTTCTCCGTGTGTTGCATTCGTTCAGTTCTGCATGACAATATGAAACGGTCCGATTACAGGTATTTTATATTCTTACGGGTCAAAGTCGTTCAAAAGAGATACATTTTTGTACTGAACAACTGAAAAAAAAAGATATTTTTCTCCACGTGAAGGTTTTCCGGCCTGTTTCAAATCAAGATGTTTCTTCTTCATCAGTTTTATCAGTTTATACATGCTGGATGCGAGGCTGGATGGATGTCGTGTTTCAATAAGCGACAGTATCGTCTTTAACCAGGGTTGTCATGGTAACTGTGCAGAACATTTCGCTAGCATCTCTGTATTTCAGCTAAAACGTAAGAAGCCTCTCAGTCCGGTTTTCATTGTGTGTTTATTTTGCTTTGATGTTCTTAACAGGACCGACTGGTATATGTGTGCTAGCTATGCTGCGGGAAATTCTGTCCAGTTACCATGACAACTCCATGTCGACGAATAAATATATATCTAGGCAAATTGTTAATTTTATGCTAAAATGTTGTTCCAGGTCAAACCTTTTGAAGCCAAAGTTTAAATCAGTCCTGGAAAGAAACATAAACAATTCATACAATTTTATTAATAACAATGTTTTCTTTGTGATTACTGATGAATTTTTTGTCTTGGAGTAAAACTGATGAAGCACCCAAACATCTGCAGGGTTCCCGTATAACACCTCCATGTCCATTCGAGTCTTGACTCAGACTACTACTACTACTAGACGTATATTTTTTTCCAGTTGTTAAATACAATCTGGGACTCCTGCTGACATCGGCAGGCTAATCTTAAGCCTTAGCAAGCTAATGTTGAAGCTAATGTTTAGCCAGAAATTAAACGTACACAATTTTCCGCTTCAAATGTAATCAATTAGCCAGGACACGTTTGGTTTGGAAGTTTGCTTCTTTAGTTTTGTTACAAATCTAAGAGGCTAACGCAGCTCACAAGTGTGTGTATAGGTTCAAGGTTTAACCTCAATACTACACACTATGTCCTGGCTATTTTTTATTTTTTCTAAAGCGAAAAATTACGTGCATTTAATTTTTGGCCGAATTATTGCTAATATTCTGATACTAAACTAGCATCCGTGTTATATAATAAGCTCATTTTAAATCTTTATCTTGAATCGATTTCTAATGATATCGATCTGCACCCCGGACTTTGATCCAGTCGCATTGTTTAATGTTGATTATTTATTAGATAGCTGGACTTTTTTTGTTATTGTTGCTAGTCTTCTCTCTAATATTGTGCCAAAATGGTTTGGTTGCCAAATTGTCCCGAAACAGGTGCACTGTTCCCTGTCCAGGTGGAACCCAGGTATGTGTCTTCTCAGGCGACGTTTTCAATTTATTAAAGTTAACTTCAGCTACGCTAATGCTGCTAGTGTTAGCCTTTTAGGGTTTATTTAAATTAATTTGTTAATTTTCCTCAAAAACAATGGACTTGTGCAAGGTTTAATTTCTGGTATATTCAATTTTTTGAAAGATAGTATTTAGTCCAAATCACAATATTTAAAAGTATGAATATAAAGCATTATTTATTCTATTATAATGTGATATTTTTTTTCCACATCAATGCTCTTTAAGGATTTTGGAAGTGTGTCAAAAGGACAAGAAGTGAAATTATTATTATTATTATTATTATTATTATTATTATTATTATTATTATTAAATGAAAAGGAGAAAGACTTTGAAGAGGGAAATAAAAGAGAAGTGGATGAAGTTATGTTGCACCATATGTACTAAGTGCCATATTAAAATAATATTAGGTTATGAAAGAAAATCTCAGTTTAATGTTTTAATTTGGTGATCTGATTGACATGGTATCAATATTTCATAATAAACTTCGTTATGAACACTACCTCCCTGTACGCTCTCTTTTTTTAGATGAATGTGATAAACTGGAAGTCTTTCTCATTCAGTGTGTAAACATTCTAACCTGCGTTCCAGTCTCAGTTTTAATTCCGTTTGGTTTTAATCCCATCTTAGGGGCGGTTTGTTGACATTATCAGAAGATTGTAAGACGAGTCGACATCACTGTACACGTAAGAACATCGTATACCTTATTATACCTTAATGATAAATGTCTCAGTACTAACTAATAATTATTTTAACTTAACTCTAATTATAACTACTTAGCTAACTTGCATACTAATTAGATATGATGTAATTTACAATAACGTGTGTCGGGGGTTTCCTCCGGGTACTCCGGTTTCCTCCGCCAGTCCAAAGACATGCATGGTAGTCTGATGGGCGTGTCTAAAATGTCCGTAGTGTATGAATGTGTGTGTGTGTGTGTGTGTGTGATTGTGCCCTGTGATGGACTGGCACTCTGTCCAGGGTGTAACCCCGCCTTGTGCCCGATGCCTCCTGGGATAGACTCCAGGTTCCCCGTGACCCTGATAAAGGAGTAAGCGGTTGAAGATGGATGGATGTAAACTATAATATAACTCTTGCTGTAACTATTTTAAGTTATATTGTATACATAATATTTAACTAGAATTTAACTTAGAATTTACCATACCACTTATATAACCTTATAACTACTGTAATGTACTTACCTGCTACTGATATGATGCCGTTTGCTCAGAAATGCTAGGGTTTTTTTTTGGCTACAACTATTCCGTTATATAAATGACACGTTACTGTGATAAGGGGGACAAACATCGAAGGTTTTCTTCTTATTTTTCTTCTTCTTCTTCTGGTTAGGTTGTCTACTGCAGCCCATAGAACCGTCTGGTAAAATGTTGTGAAATTTGGAACACTGATTGGGAAGGGTCTAAGGAACAGTCTGACCAAATTTTGGCCAAGTGTTGCCAACACTTTAGCGCCACCATCGGGTCAAATTTGGGCCTAAATCTGAAGTACATTTTTGGTCATAACTTTTAAACCATGTAACAAATTTTTTATTTTAAACCTTCATTGCCTGGGTTGAGACGAGTTCAACACACTCTATGACGCCAATTTCTGCCTGAGATTTTCTTTTTTTTTTTTTTTTTTGCTAAACTGCTATTCCTCCTACAAATTTTATCCAATCGTTGATATTTTGGAAGATGTCAACCTCAGAGTACGCCTCACAAACATCTGTAGCATGTCTGTGAATGTGCGACTCACCGAGTCTGGGTGCTTGGCCCCCAAAAATGCTGCTTGCAGCTTTAATATAACCTCACACTACAAATCACTCACTGCTACCTGTACTCCGTTATAATCGGGCTTCCACTACAACAGCTTAATAAAACCAGTGGCTTTCAATGAAAATAAGACTCTTGCGTTCTGACATTAAAAAAAAAAAAAACATTTATTCATGATTTTTTTGGAGGTCAGTCTTTTTTTTTTTTTTTTTAAACTTGGAAAAATAATTAGATTTTGAAATGTACATCACACAGTTGGAAGGGTAGTTGTTAAATACACACACACACACACACACACATACATACCGCTTAAGACTTTATATATGTTAGACAAACCAAAAGCTTTTGGCGTGATGCTGATGAAATCACAGTGTCAGTAATCCAGGATAGATTTGTGCTTTTGTCAAAATGTTGAATGTTTTATTCAGTCATGATGACATCACAGTGAAACACAAACAACCCCCTCCCGAGTCCACTACCAAGAACTGTATCTTCTAAATATATTTAAAAAAAAAAATCATTATTCATTTCAAATGAGTTTTTGTTTTTTTTTAATAGAAACATTCACACACTAGTTGTGATAAAATTCTAAACAAAAAAACAAACCAACAACAATAAAGTCAATATATTTGAATTGCACTTGAATTAAAATATTTTGCATGTAGGATTTTTTATTTTTAGTGTTTTTATGTCTTAATTCCGAACATTGACTCGGTTAACTGTCCACACTTCTTTCAGCCGTTACGACACACTCGTTTGGGTTCAATGAAGGAAAACCATTTCTTGTTAGTGGACTTGGACATTTTTGACCCGAGAACCATTTAACCATGATGTTTAAATTCAATTCTTTTTTTTTTTCTTACCGTTTTGTAAAATCTCAGTCATAGAAGAGAAAGAACACAACGTTTACAATCGTACATCCCTCATAATCGACACGGTCGTGACGGTGATGTAGATCAGATTCAAGACGTAATCATGTACCAACATTTAGTAGTACAACACACCACAATATTTCACACACAATATTACAGTTATAGACACTTCAACATGCCGGAACGACCCTTGTGGGGGTGTTTTTAGTTTTTTTCTTCCCAGCTAGGCTCCAAACAGGCCTTTGTCCTTTTCATCTACAGTGGAGCTCCGTTCTGAACGCGTCCCAGCACATGCCTAGCGCTGAACTTTCACCTTTCACAGTAGACCAAGTCTGTACCTGAACCTGAAAAGGTGTGATGTTTGTTTTTTGTTTGTTTTTCTCCTTCAGCTCTTCAGTACGTGAACTGACAGACTCCGAGTGGACTCTGAGAGCTGATCAAGCGCATGAGTCCTTCTTTACGCTGCACGTTGACCTAGTTTTCCGATCGTACAACGGTTTTCCAGATTTATTTTTTTCCTTCACACTTTCGGCTGCCGGCTGTCCTTCCACTCCGTCCTGGTGTTCTGTAGCGCCTGCGTCTTCTTCTCGTCCACCTGAACGTAGTCCACACGCTGTTCGTCCAGCGGAGGTTTCTGGAAACAAAAGTAAATCTCGTAAATGTGATTACTTCAACCCGAAAGCGCCATTATCTACAGCGTGTAAATCAGGGGTCTTCATCAGGGGGTCCGTGACCCCTAGAGGGTCTGTGGAGGTACTGCATGGGGGTCGCGAAAGTTTTGGTACCAGTTTGATATAAATGGTAAAATGGCACACTTATATAGCGCTTTTTTATCCAAAGCACTTGGATCCAAAGCGCTTTACACTGTGTCTCATTCACCCATTCACACACACACTCACACCGATGGTAGCAGAGCTGCCATGCAAGGCCCTAACTTGCCATCGGAGGCAACTTAGGGTTCAGTGTCTTGCCCAAGGACACTTCTGCATGGGATCACCCGGGCCGGGATTCGAACCGCCAATATATATCTACGATTAGTATTGGCGTACTGTATTTCCTCTCTTCCCTGCCCTGGTGTTCTACTCATGCTTACCTTTTGGACAGGTGAGGGGGAGGCGGAGTTAAAATCCAGTGACAGGTAATCCAGGTGAGAGCTCCGGAACCAAGGGGCGGAGTCACATGCAGAGAAAAATGACTGTACACAGAGAAACGCACAATGTTTTCATTGTATCCCTTTACAAAGATGTAGATAATTATACAGATTATATTAGAGTGAAGTTGGAAGGAGTTACCGTAGGTGTGTCATTCCCTTCCTGTTCGGAGCTGCTTAAGCCCCGCCCCCTGTCCCATGGAACACAACGAGGTGAGGCACTACGTACGCGGGAAGACGACATACGAACATTTGTATAAGGCAAAAATAAAGCATTACAAATGTCACTCTTATTGATTAGTTATTGATTATAGCTTGTTCTGCTCACCTTGGTTCCGTCATGGTGCACATCAGAGGGAGGTGGGTGGGGCATTCACTAATGGTGGACAAATCGAGGGGTGGCGGTTTCACTGCAGGTAAAGTCAACATGACAAATAAACAAGTCATTTTAAAGAATGATGAATTTAATATTCAATATTTAGAGTGACAGTTTGAAGACATTAAACACGACAGCACTGTGTTTATCTTTATGACGTTGTTTTCCTTTAGATTTCGGGATAATGATGCAGTGTTTCCACAGCGAGGTGAGTCGTGTGTCGCTCAGCGCCGTTCCAGAACAACTCATCATTATAAGAAACTAGCAAAACCTAGTGGAAAAACAGCTAGATCCCGATGGGGAAATGTTTAATGGAAACCATTAGATCCCGATGGGGAAATGTTTAACGGAATCCATTAGATCCCGATGGGGAAATGTTTAACGGAAACCATTAGATCCCGATGGGGAAATGTTTAATGGAATCCATTAGATCCCAATGGGGAAATGTTTAACAGAAACTGTTAGATCTTGATGGAAAAATGTTTAATGGAAACCATTAGAACAAACCAACATAAGATTAATCTCAAAATATAAATTTGATCAGGGTTGAGTCGAGGTCTTACCCCGCCTCCTCGGCTTCAGGCTGCGGTTGATGGGAGGCGGATCCATATCAGGAGTCGGAGGAAGAGGTGATTCTGGTTTCCCATTGGCTAACAGCGAAACAGGAAGTGTGGTTGGACTCATGGGTATGTAGCCGTCAACTTCAATGTCGGAGGAGCTGGTTGGCGGAGATGCCATGGGCACATAAGAGGAGTCGTCTGATTGGCTCTCAGAGGGGGTGTTAACCAGAAGCCTTGGCTAGAGAGAGAAGGAGAGAGAGAAGCCTGACCTGATCATGTGAGTTCATTATATCAGCCATAAAACCTTTTTCTACCTAAATGATTGAAAACAGCTGAGGTTTAAATGCTTCTAAACGAGGCCCTCTTATTGGCCACAGTGTGACGTATAAGAGTTAAAAGGTGAAGAAACTGCGGGAGAAGCACATGTGTTGCAGTTTGAATGAATATAAAGTAATGTGTTTACCAGATTCAGACTCAGACGTTTGCTCCAGTTTCCCCTCGAACTGAACTCGAACTCTCCTGAAGCAAACCAAAAACAGTTCAGTGAGAATCCTGACAGATTAGCTGATGTTCGCTAGCTGGCTAACACAATCTGTGAGAATCCCTGCATGCATACAGTGTCAATAACTTCCTACTTTAATATATCCACTAAAAGACACGCCCACATTCCAATCTTTGGCCTTTAAGAACCTGCCACATTTTCATATCACGCTACCAAAAACGTGCGTGTGTGTTCACACCTCTTCTAAAATGCTCACCACCCGACAGCGACGTCCTGCGTGGGAGGAGCCCCAGTTGCCCCTGGTTACGCGCAGCATCCTCGTGACAATGGTGATCGGACATGTGTGTTGGTTTAGGTGGGAGAGGAGGGGGTGTGGCACAGAAGGGGCTGTCGAATCGGAACACGTCACCGGGGCCTCGGACGGGGCATGACAATAACGGCCGGGTCCCGTACGCCGCTCCGAAGGGTGAAGGGGCGGAGTCTAAACACAGGACAGGACCGAACACGTCATCGGTCACGTTCTCAAACGAACTTTGCTCAAACGAACGTTCCGAATTCGACATGCTGTCACACCTGAAACACAACGAAGAATAATTACAAAAACATTCTGAAAACGTTTACGATCTGTAAAGCCGGAACAAAAAATAATGACTTTTTTGGAATGTAATATTTATTTGAAAAAAAACCCAAACCTGAAAGTTTCTCTATCTAGCGTGCTAAAAGTGACAGCTATTTATAACTACTGGATTAATAAATCAACATTTCCATACTTACGCATTTGCATAATTTATACTTTTGAGCTGAGGGGGCGGGGTTAATGATCATAACAATGCTTTTCGTTAAATTTTGTTGAAAAAGTATACGCCTGACGGGTGCTAGCTAGCTGAGAAAACTACAACAAACAACTTTTACGGCATTCTATTATTAAACGTATTATATTCCGAGGAACAGTACGACTTTTGCTTAATTTATGCTAAATATTACAATTTCACCTCAGAGGGAAGAAAACAATAAATATGTATATTTCTATTACACAGAGATGAATAATATAATAATATAAAATGAGCAAAATTCTGAGTAAAGCAAAAAATAAAAAGCAAATTCTATCCTATATTACATAGATTATATGATGATGTAATAAATAATATGGGCGGGGCTTACCTGGTGATGCTCTTCCTGCCAGTTTCACACTGAGACAGGAAGAGGTAATCGAGCGGAATGCTGGTGTCTGATTCGCTGGGCTCGTCTCTGACCGCCGAATCTGTCTCGGTAACCACAGCGTCCTGATCGGCTGAGAACGAGGCGTGAGTCAAGAGCACGGGAGAGGGCTGATGGGAGGAAGGAGTCTGGGCGAGACTGTCCATCGATTCTGAGGACAGAATAATTGAATTGAAGAATTAATTAATTAATAATTGAATAAAAGAATTATCATCACGCTAATTCTCTACCTTGGACGTAGCTAGCATTGTAAATGAAGGGCTTCATTAGCATGCTAAATAAATGGTTTGCTAACTAGAAAGCATGCTAATTCTCCGTTTTGAAAATAGCAAACGTAGTAAAGATGCCATTTTGTCATCTGCCAGATACAGATAGCATAAACGGCATGCTGAGTAAATGCTAATTCTCTGTAGCTAGCTCTCTTTGGGGAAATTACCAATTTTGTTTCAACTTCAATTCAATTTCAAATTCAGTAACAATTGCTAACTAGAAAGCAGGTTAATTCTCTACATTCTGGAAGAAGTTAGCATGGTAAAGTACCCGTCACTGTAATCTGTCAGAGAGCGTGCTAAATACAACCCAAATCCTTTCTGTGCTATATTTAAACTAATACATATTTTAGTTACTGTATGTCAGAAAATGAGCAATGCATTCTGGGTAAAAAAAAAAAAGAACCCCAAACTCTGCTCTAAACTTCACCTCGGCTGATGAAGTAATAAACCGGCCCTTTAGGATATGAACGCGGGGAAGTGGGTAGGGCGTGTATTGGAAAGGGCGTGTATTGGAATGCAGCCAGAGACACAGCTGTTGTAACACCTCACATGACCAGCAGGTGGCGACGATGCTGCAGTGACGTGCCTCTACACAAACTCGACCTCCTGTCCATCCTCTTTTCTTTTCTTTTTTTTATATTTAGATAAAAAATTGCCCACGAGCATAACGGCTTCCAGTCACATGCTTTACACACCACGCAGAACACATGGCCATCACACACACACACACACACACACACCAGTTTTCCACAGACTCTCCACAGCATTTTTTTGAGAAATGAAAGTGTGTGTGTGTGGGTGTGTGGAAAATGTGAGTGCGTCATGAGAATGCACAGAGGCTAAGTCCGGTCCGGTGACTTTATGTTCTCCACTCTAAC
>JAFFST010042071.1:60265-70887 GCA_022414735.1 Noturus placidus | reverse complement strand
CCCCCCCCCCCCCCCCCCCCCCCCCCGTGAATTCAAAATTCTAAGTCCATCACCGCCAGAGAACCAAAATTATGTTTCACAAGCATGAAATCATTTTCCATGAAGACGAAAGTGTATTATTTACCGAAATCTGCTAATGTAACACAAAGAACTGCTGCTAATTTAATCAGTACCAGGTGTTGCATATTAAGCGGCAACTAATTAATATTGTCTGTCATGTTTTCTATGGAATGTGGTATCGGAGTTATTAAAAAAAAAAAAAAAATATATATATATATATATATATATATATAAAAAACAGATGGTGTATATGGAAATTATGTATTTCTGTTATATATATATATAAAAATATAGTGGGGGAATAAGTATTGGACGCATCAACATTTTTTGCAGTAAATATATTTTGAATGAGGCTATTCAAATATTAAATTTTCACCAGACACCCGTATTAACTCAAGCAATCCACACACATAAATAAATCCAAACATTAAAGTCCATAAATGAAGTTGTGTGTAATAAAGAGGAATGAAACGGGTGGGAAAAGTATTGAACACACTTACTGAAATTTATTTAATCCTTGGTGGAGAAGCCTACTGGTGAATAACATTATTATCATTATTATTATTATTATTATTAATAATAATAGTAACCGAGCACTAAATCCAGACACCCGTCCTCCGTTTATACGTCACCATTTCTTTGCTCATAATTGAATGATTAGTTTTATTTGTCTTAATATTTGGGGTTTGTGTTTAATTTTTCAAACAGGTTTTCACTGAACATCCTCGATGGTGCTGTTATCCTAGTGCTAGCTCACCCAGTCAGGAGACTGTGTTTTTTTTTTTTTTTTATAGAGACTCCAAAGCTCGTCTTTAAGTTGCTCTGGAGAAGGGCATCTGCTAAACAGCGTAAACGTAATCAAAAATAATTTTACAATTTAAACTCGTTAGTATATTCCAGATAAGTGCAGTACTCTATGCAGATTGTGTTCTTCGCGGAGCACAAGTAGGCTACGGACGTTTTATTCCGAATATACAGGATTTTCACATTTCTTGCGCAATCTTATCTGAATCAGTCGGTTCACACCCACCTTGATAATCGAGGTCCGACCGTTATTTAATGCTTGGGAGTTCGTAAATGTTTTTGTTTGTTTGTTTGTTTTCATACACGTCAGGTGGTCGTTCCTCCTCTGCCGGGGAAAGCCCTGTTCAGGCAGCTCCCGTTTCGTGGAGATGACGGCATCTTCGACGACTCCTTCATTGAGGAGCGGCGGCAAGGCCTGGAGCAATTTCTCAACAAGTAGGTCTAAAAGGGTTCAGAAACCAATTAGGAGTCGAATGCTAATGTTCGAAAAAATGGCACCACTTCAAGGAATATTTCACCCACAGATGATTTTACTAATTAAGGAAGAAAACAAAAAACTCTATGGATGGAATTAAGTGTCATTTATTTTGTTTACAAACCAATCAGTGTAGTCCAGGTCATATTACAGGCAGGAATCTTACAGGGGAGTTTTCGTCCAACAACAACAACAACAAAAAGTTTTTGTTTTGCGTTTCCCATTCTTCTTTCAGTTCAGTGTTTTGAGCCGCACTATACTTTCCACGAAGAGTACTTATTTCCTGGTACCCAGTTGCGAAACGTGTCATTTTGGCCAGCTGCGAGACAAATCCTCTTGGTCCAAATGTTCTAAATGATGATGATTATTTAAATCCTGAAACCGAGCTTTCCTTGCTTTTTCTCTCATTGTATCAGTGACAAAGAAGATCTGTAGCAGGGTCGCTTAAGGGAAAAAAAAAAAAAAAACCCCATGGTGGAATGCTTTTGCGAAAGCTTGTCAAAGAATGAGCAGTAACAATACGTCTTCCTCTCCCTAAGTTAATCTGAAGTTTCTTAGGTTGAAGTTAAACAGAGGAACAGCTTTACTCACAAGCCTTTCCTGTCAGCTGATATCTTCTACTTACTTTCTCTCGTTTTATTTATTTCATTTCCTGTCCCTGCATTCCCTCATAATTACCTAGCGAACGGATCGAAACTGATGAGAGGCCGCGAGTGCACCCGGCTTTACTTTTTACATTTGTTTTATTTTTCGCTGTGTAATTTATGATAATTGCGATCGAAATTACAGGCGTGCGGTCCTCTTCCCCGCAGGATGTTACGCGCACCCGTGCTTATTTTTGATCCGAGGTGCCGTTCCCCCACCGGCGGAGACAATAAAAGTTACAGTGCGATTGTAATTATTTGCTGTGATTGCAGACTTTGCTGTTATCTTTGTTTCATGTGCAAATGTGTCGCCGCTACCTGTTTGAATTTTAATACGAGCCGAGCCGCTGCAAATTAGGTTTTGGAGACGGAAGCAATACACGAGTAATTAAGATGGGTTTTTTTTTTTCTTCTTCTTCTTCTTTTTTCTCCCAGTGTCCCTGTCTTAACAAAAATTCCTGAATTAAATGTCATTGTTCATCGTTAATAGCACTTAGGGGTCGTAGACGCACAGCGCGTACATTCACGAGCGTCGCTGTATGATTTTTATGTGCATTCGAGATGCGTTTCCGACGTCAGTCACCACCTTCTGTATCGGCTTTGTCTTAAGTTGTGTAGTTTTGCAAGCTTGATGACACTAGCACTGACGTTAAGAGACACGAATGGAGGAACTCTTGGTGGAACAGCTTGATTATGATATGTTCTGCTAAATAGCTACTCCGGAACAATCCTGAACAATTGTTGTCCAGTAGAAAGATAGCTATGTAGGTTAAAGCGAATGTGCGCATTATGGTAAGCCAAAGGGGTCACACTTGTATCTGATGATACGTGAATAAATAATTACATAAATTATTGCGTTCCTGTCTTTTAGTGGAATGAAATTGTTCAATACGATTTTTCTTCCTCTTCACATTTGGGAGGGAAAATACAGGAAGCCGATATACAGTCATGGGGAGGAAAAGAAAGTACACCCTCCTTCTATCTTCTGTTTTTATTTGAAAATTGCTTATATACAACATTGCTTCAGTTCATTGATGTTGAGGAAATTCATTTATAGACAGGTCTCTTAAGATCCTGTCTGAGGTCCTTGCTGATGTTCATTCTTCTTGACATAATGTAGACACGCACACACAGTGCACCAGAGCGGCAAACTTTCTAGAAATGGTCACACTTCTCGATGATTTAACTGATCTCATCTTATGCTTTTCAATAGTAACACCTGGTGAATAAAAATCCGGAATTGAAATTGAGGGCGTGCTTTGTTTTTCACGTGCGAAATAGAAATGCATTTCAGGAATTCCTGCAGTCCACAGAATTGATCAGATCCAAGCTCGCTCTCTCTCTCTCTTGCGCGCTCTCTCTCTCTCTCTTGCGCGCTCTCTCTCTCTCTCTTGCGCGCTCTCTCTCTCTCTCTCTTGCGCGCTCTCTCTCTCTCTCTTGCGCGCTCTCTCTCTCTTGCGCTCTCTCTCTCTTGCGCTCTCTCTCTCTTGCGCTCTCTCTCTCTTGCGCGCTCTCTCTCTTGCGCGCTCTCTCTCTTGCGCGCTCTCTCTCTTGCGCGCTCTCTCTCTTGCGCTCTCTCTCTCTTGCGCTCTCTCTCTCTTGCGCGCGCTCTCTCTCTTGCGCGCGCTCTCTCTCTTGCGCGCTCTCTCTCTCTCTCGCGCGCTCTCTCTCTCTCTCGCGCGCTCTCTCTCTCTCTCGCGCGCTCTCTCTCTCTCGCGCGCTCTCTCTCTTGCGCGCTCTCTCTCTCTCTCTCTTGCGCGCTCTCTCTCTCTCTCTCTTGCGCGCTCTCTCTCTCTCTTGCGCGCTCTCTCTCTCTCTCGCGCGCTCTCTCTCTCTCTCTCTCTCTCTCTCTCGCGCGCGCGCTCTCTCTCTTGCGCGCTCTCTCTCTCTCTCTCTCTCTCGCGCGCGCTCTCTCTCTCTCTCTCTCTCTTGAGCGCTCTCTCTCTCTCTTGCGCGCTCGCTCTCTCTTGCGCGCTCTCTCTCTCTCTCTCTCTCGCGCGCTCTCTCTCTCTCTCTCTTGAGCGCTCTCTCTCTCTCTTGCGCGCTCGCTCTCTCTTGCGCGCTCGCTCTCTCTCGCGCGCGCTCTCTCTCTTGCGCGCTCTCTCTCTCTCTCTCTCTCTCTCGCGCGCTCTCTCTCTCTCTTGAGCGCTCTCTCTCTCTCTTGAGCGCTCTCTCTCTCTCTTGCGCGCTCGCTCTCTCTTGCGCGCTCGCTCTCTCTCGCGCGCGCTCTCTCTCTTGCGCGCTCTCTCTCTCTCTCTCTCTCTCTCGCGCGCTCTCTCTCTCTCTTGAGCGCTCTCTCTCTCTCTTGAGCGCTCTCTCTCTCTCTTGCGCGCTCGCTCTCTCTTGCGCGCTCGCTCTCTCTCGCGCGCGCTCTCTCTCTTGCGCGCTCTCTCTCTCTCTCTCTCTCTCTCGCGCGCTCTCTCTCTCTCTTGAGCGCTCTCTCTCTCTCTTGAGCGCTCTCTCTCTCTCTTGCGCGCTCGCTCTCTCTTGCGCGCTCGCTCTCTCTTGCGCGCGCTCTCTCTTGCGCGCGCGCTCTCTCTTGCGCGCGCGCTCTCTCTTGCGCGCGCTCTCTCTCTTGCGCGCGCGCTCTCTCTCTTGCGCGCGCTCTCTCTCTCTCTTGCGCGCGCTCTCTCTCTCTCTTGCGTGCGCTCTCTCTCTCTTGCGCGCGCTCTCTCTCTCTCTCTCTTGCGCGCGCTCTCTCTCTTGCGCGCGCTCTCTCTTGCGCGCGCTCTCTCTCTTGCGCGCGCTCTCTCTCTTGCGCGCGCTCTCTCTCTCTCTTGCGCGCGCTCTCTCTCTCTCTTGCGCGCGCTCTCTCTCTTGCGCGCGCTCTCTCTCTTGCGCGCGCTCTCTCTCTTGCGCGCGCTCTCTCTCTTGCGCGCGCTCTCTCTCTCTCTCTTGCGCTCTCTCTCTCTCTCTCTCTCTCGCGCGCTCTCTCTCTCTCTCTCTTGCGCGCTCTCTCTCTCGCGCGCGCTCTCTTGCGCGCTCTCTCTTATGCATTAAGATGAACAGAATATCAGATTTTGACCCAATTTTGAATTTCTACCAGCGATATAATTTACGAAAACCAATATGTGTTTACTAAAACATGGAAACACGTTTTATTTACTTTCCAACCTAAACATTGTCTTTTTGTCATAGAAACACGAGTTTTTAAAAATGTCTTCCCTTTAAAAGGAAACTTGTGGTGATTGTGTTAATCCTAGTTCCCGTTTTCTCATTCGTTTAACTGTCTCACATTACCCACAATTCTGTTCGACTACATACTAATAGTGTCACCGGTTTGGAGTTAGCCCTTGCTTCATGTCTATATAAAGAGAGCGATGCAGCGGCGCTTTAATCTTTTTCATCAGCTCAGCTCAATACACTGTGCTCAAAGAGATCAGGATCCAAAGCTTCCAAATTAGCACCTGGATATTTCATTCTAAACATATTTGACGTCAGCGGAGTTTTCCTGTAATGTCTCTTTCACCCCTTCGCCATCTTTTTTGTTACTTTTTTTTTGTCATGTGTTCAATCCTTACACTAATGTGTCATTGTACCTGCTCAAGCCTTTAATTCAGATCTTTTTCTTTAATGTATTTCCAGAGTCGCTGGCCATCCGTTAGCCCAAAACGAGCGTTGCCTGCACATGTTCCTCCAGGACGAATCCGTGGATAAAAACTACACCCCCTCTAAAGTCAGACATGCCTGAACCGCCCACACTGGAGCTCGTGACACGTGCGAGGAGAAGTCTGGTCCGACCTGAACTCTTCCGTCGGGATTAAAAAAACAAACGGACTGAATCCTACAGCTCATCCGAACCGTTAACACCGCAGTGTACCGCAAAGGGGAAAAAAAAAACAAGTCTTTGAAACGAAAACATCTCAACATCGCACTGTAGAATGAATTGTCAGCACTTTGGTTTTTTGTTTTTTTTGCTCTGTCACTAGAGTTTGAATAAATCATTTCCGCTCTACGATAAAGACAACAATGAGGCATCTCATGTTTTAGGTTTGTGGATATCCTGGTAGTTAAGAGGCAGTGCTACCTTTTGAGGTTTATGAGGCTCAGGATATTATTGTGAGAAATAACCGACATGCACGAACCAAAACAAAAATACATTTCCATATATATGCAGACATTATTTACCATTGTTGGGGCGGGGGGAAAGAAATACATTTTTTAACCGAATTTAACTCTAAGCGTTAATCTGAGGCAGGTGGCTTTCTTTCTGTCTAATACTTGCACTACTCTTGAGAACATGAGCTACGACTATTCTTTACTCTCGCAGAGCAGGACGCACTTCAGTGGCGTATCTCCGAGGCGAAGCGTGTGAACTGTAACAATCACGCAGCCGCTAGCTGAGCTGAGCTGAACCTCGACGAATTTGCTTCGTTTCGTTTCGTTTTATTCCTAATTGAAGTACATGTAAACAGAAGGCCACTGTCAGTGCATGTTTTCCGGATTTGTATATTGCTGTGCCATCACTTGTTTCTGAAGATTTTCCAATAAAACTGTTCATACACACACGGTGATTTACAAGCATTTTGTGATTTATTCTCTTAAACTTTTCGCCTATATCTAGCCCCTGTACCTTTTTTCCGGTCGTGGAAAAGCTCTTGTAATGTCTGTTTTAGATTTCTGACATGAGTTTTTATTAGAGATGCACCGATACTAAATTTCTCTACCGATAACCGATTATTCAGGGATATCAGCCGATACCGATACTTCTGCCTTTTTATATTCCACAATTTTGAAGGAAATGGAAATAAAAACTTAAGTTGTTTCACAGTAACTGGTCTCATAAACAGAAAACACATTACGGTAATTAACATTAACATATGAACTCAATTCTGAAGATTAAAGTAAGATTTCTTCACTTATTGAATGTATTTTATTCATATTAACATTGACTGAATTCTTAAAAAAACGAAAAATACTTCCTGATAGACTTCACATTCACTCACCACAAACAAAAGCATTTCTACTTCACTAAACATCAAACTGGTAATTATATAATAACTTTTTTTTTTTTTTTTTAAATTTATATACTGTGTATATATCCATCCATCCATCTTCAACCGCTTACTCCTTTTCAGGGTCACGGGGAACCTGGAGCCTATCCCAGGAGGCATCGGGCACAAGGCGGGGTACACCCTGGACAGGGTGCCAGTCCATCACAGGGCACAATCACATACACACTCACACACACACACATTCATACACTACGGACACTTTGGACACGCCAATCAGCCTAACATGCATGTCTTTGGACTGGGGGAGGAAACCGGAGTACCCGGAGGAAACGCCCGATACACAGGGATGAACATGCAAATGCCGCACACACATGGCCCTGGCGGGACTCGAACCCCGGCCCCTGGAGGTGTGAGGCGGACGTGCTAACCACTAAGCCTGTGTGTGTGTGTGTGTGTGTGTGTGTGTGAGACATTAGCTGGATATGAAATATACTACTCTATAAATATATTTTTCTGTGATGTATACTTTTTTTGTCAACTCCACTTCATTGAAATCTTTCAACGGCGCGCAGGCACTTTAATTCAGTGCCAGCAGCGCAGCAAAATTGTTTTTAATAAATTAGTCTCAACGCCGAATCTCTCGTTTCACTGCTGCTCACTTCCGGTGTAAAATTTTAGCCGTACAGAGATGACAGAGATTACAAACTGCAGTTTTGTCTTCATTCCACACAAGAGACATCATCTTTACACACAGTACGAATTTTCCCGCCCTCTTTTGATTGACGAGATATGATCAACCCCGATCACCGGATGTTTTTAAACTAACGGCCGATGAAAGCACATTTTCACGCTATCGGCCGATACCTATCGCTAAATACCGCATCTCTAGTTGAGATGACGATTTCCAGATAATCTCTTGGGTTTTCTCACAGTCGAGCTCATCCATCACTGATGTGCACTTTCTCTTTAGGTGTATTACTCAATCCATGGTTTGGATCCAGTTGTTTCCTTACACATTGCACTGTACAGTTTTTCATCCCTATTTTACCGCCAGACAAAATCACGCACTATGAGAAAAGATGTTTTGTCGTGAATTGAGATAATAGTGCTCACTAGCAGCTATTACGAAAGATCCGTCAGTGTCACGTGAAACGTCTGATTAAAATCTCATAGTTACGCTATCATGCCTCTTGTAGGGCGGCTGTGGCTCAGTCGGTAGAGCGGGTTGTCCACTAATCCACTAATCGTGGGGTTGGTGGTTCGAATCCCGGCCCGGGTGATCCCATACCGAAGTGTCCTTGGGAAAGACACTGAACCATAAATTGCCCCCAATGGCAAGCTAGCACCTTGCATGGCAGCTCTGCTACCATTGGTGTGTGAGTGTGCTCTCATTTGTAAGTCGCTTTGGATAAATGTAAATGTAAATGTCTAAAAGCTCCCAACAGGAGGACAACGGAGGATTACGCCAAACTCGATCGGTTGTTACGCCAAACTTCGCGGATGTTTCCGTTTTCTGCACAAACCTTGACGACATAAACAAAACGTGGTAATTCTCTTTACTCGCAGGTCTATCGTTAGAGGATCTTCATCCTGTAATCTGACATGGAGAATTGCGATTTTATTCGGATCGTGTCGTATGGTTTGACCAGGAATAATTCGCAAAAGTCGCTGCAAATCAGTTTGCAGTTCTTCAGACTGACAAAACGTTTATCATTATGGGAGTGGTCTCTTGCAGTGAATCCACTCTTTGCAGGTTTGGCGTCTCGCCCTATCTGAGATGCTTCTCTGCTCACTACGATTGTAAAGAGTGATTATTAGCCTATGTTCTCTCAATTCTGAGGACTGAGATCCCTTATTTTTTTTTTTTTGGGGGGGGGGGGGGGGGTTTGATGGATTGGTTTGATGGATTGGAATATTACCTGAACCTCTATGGGATTGTATACATTGTGCTGGTGCCACACGATTGGCTGATTAGATAACGACATATGTTCTTCGGTGTACTTAAGGGTGTTTCTAATAAAGTGGCCAGCGAGTGTACATTCAAAGAGAATAGCCTTGTACAGGAGTTACAAGAGGGGATAGTAGATAATATTTACAAATTGGCTTGAGCTACATTGGAAAGAGTCTTGGTGAAAGGTGCGTCTATTTGGTTCAAGTAACCTTGCAATACACTCCACGCCAGTGCAGACCACATTAAAAAGAAGAAGCTAAATTGGATTGAACATTGTCATCTGCAATCATGATTCTTTCCATTGTGCTGCTCCTCTATCCAAAATGAAGATTAAAAAATGCAATTTGGCCAAAGGCCTTGATTTATCAAAGAGTGCTTGAAGCCGGAGGAACAGCAACTTAACTCAAGGTCTGGGTGTATTGTAGCAGTGATGGTTCAATATGCACTCCAGGCCAGACATGAACCTCTCTATGTCCTTGTTTAGTGGGACCTTTTTTCTTCTTCTTCTTTTTTTTTTTTTTGTTTGGTGTGAGGGGGTTATGTGTGCGGATGTGGATCTTTCACCACGCTTGATCGACTACGCTGGGCTCAATCCGATAACAAAAATACCCCAATTTCAGGATTCAGAGATCAAATAATGCAGAGGTAAAGATTTGACAAAGCTGGGATGCAACAGGTTAATATTCAATATTTATTCTAATATTTAGACAACTTTTTTTCCACAAAATTATTACTTTTTACAACAAGGAACGTATTTACAAACTACAAAAAAAAAAAAATAAAAATACAAGTGCTGAACATGTTTCTGGATGTGTGTTAGTAACTACTCAAAGGTAAGATTCAAAGGCTGCAAACAAAAACAAAAAAACCCAAACGAAGACAACAACAACAAAAAAAAACAACTCGGCTGTTCTGTTTTTAAACTGTTCCTGAAGAGCGAAGAGCGGGGTCACGCTGCGGCCGTCGTAAACGGAATCGTTAGCTACATCCGAAATGGTGTACTATAGTACTAAATGGCGCAGTATACGTTACGTATCCAAGTTGGGATGTAGCTTTTGCGTTCACATCATCCATGTAAAAGAATAGTTCCACATGTGCCGGTGGTACATGAGACGGGAGTGCACTACCTAGTATGGATGAGCATCTGAGTGATTCTTTTATCCAAAAAGAGACCCGGTCTAATCCGACCATAGAGCTGAGCAGTTCAGGGGTCCTTATTTAGCAACCCTGCGATTTAAATTTATGCTACGCATGTTCGTTTTTCTTGAAATCACAAACGTCCACACTTTATCCACACTTATTAAAGTCTCGCTACCTCACTAGTATTGTGATTAGGGGTCGTCCATATATTACGTCATCAAGGAGGGGGGGTGAAGGGTACGATGACGTCTGATGACGACAAGGGGGGGGGGGTTCACGGACGTGATTACATCATCAATGTATTTGCATCTTCCCCGTGTTTAGTGTCACCACTGTCACGTTCATCATTTACTTATTTGCTTACTGAAATATTTGCAAATTGCCAAAATAACAAACAAACAAACAGAAATACTGACGTCACACACACATCCTGTGGCGTATTATACGTGTGTGTATGTGTGCGTGTGACGTCAGTATTTCTGTGGTATTGTAACAAAGTACAAAATATTAGGAGATAATTCCCGACCACACATGGCAGCCCCAGGCCCCCTACAAGTAAAAGTAAAAAAGTTAAAGTGTACATCTAAGATGAT
>JAFFST010042071.1:23953-34826 GCA_022414735.1 Noturus placidus | reverse complement strand
ATGGAACGAATTAATCTCGTAGGTCGAGGTACCACTGTATATATATATATATATATATATATATATATACACACTGTGTGTGTGTATGTACATACATATATATACATATATATATATACATACACATTATATATATATATATATATATATATATTTTTTTTTTTTTCCTGGCCTGACGAGTGAAAGTCAAAACTTTTATTACTAAGGCCTTGAAAAGTCTTGAAAACTCTTGTGACATCATAAAAGGGGTTGTGGCCAAAACCTAAAAGGATGCTCATCCTAAACATATTGAGTTGGGGAAAAGTGCACATGGAGATTTTTTTTTCCTCCATAAGTTTATAAAACTGCCATGCATCATAAATATTCTACATATTTATGATACATAGGCTATACATTATGTACAAGATGTATAATTTAATAAGCATAAAGCAGATGAAAACATAATTTGGTAGTTTGGAACATCATTTTATACAATGTTATAAGCGTCGAGTGGGAAATAGATAGGGTTTTAATGGATGCATGAAACACCACACTGTTATGGTTAAATAATTCACTCAGTGTACTGTGGTTTTACAGATTGATGTTGATTTAATGATAATGATAAAGAGTCTTTATTGATCACATATACACAGCACAGTGAAATACTTTTCTTTGTATATCCCAGCATGTGAGGAAGCTGGGGTCAGAGCACAGGGTCAGCCATGATACAGCGTCCCTGGAGCAGAGAGGGTTAAGGGCCTTGCTCAAGGGCCCAACAGTGGCAGCCTGGCAGTGCTGGGGCTTGAACCCCCGACCTTCCGATCAGTAACCCAGAGCCTTAACTGCCAAGCCACCACTTTAAATCCTGTGTTTTGCTGCTACTACTGCAAGGAAGCATTTATATAAAATATTATTTACATTTTACTGTCATTTTGGGGTTTTTTATTTTATTTTACTTAATCAAATAATTGGTTATTAATTTGGAGTATGTTCAAGATTTTCTAAACACTGTTGTTGTTATTTCTATAAGAAATGAATTACATTATTATTATATTAGAACATAGGGATGATGAGAAGGATTTCAGAAATCTTTTGGGTATTTTGTTTTATTCATGGCAAATATATTTCCGAATTCACCCTATATAAACCAAAAGTATTTCTTTGGCGTTTCAATCTTAGACCTATACTGCAAACATACATTTACATTTATATAACTTATATACCACAATGAAAAAGTTAAGCTGGGAACAGTGATTTCCATAATAAAAGGTGTAGCTCCTAATGGCCACCAGCAAGCGTCCTGATATTCCTGCCTCTAATGAGCAAGTTAGGAGTAATTAATTAGCTTGCATGACTCTCTTTGGTGGCTTTTAAGACACATTCACTGCAAAGCAAAGGTTTCTCTTCTCCAAGGTCCCCTCCTACACTGTTGCCAGATTGGATAGGTTCCCTCTTGAGTGTGGTCTTTTGTTTTCTCCTTACCTATGAGATGATAATTTTTTAAGCATAGTCTATTGGAAGAGATGGCTTGCTGATATAATCAAACTGCGACAGTCTGACTTGATCATTTAAGCTAATAAAAATCACCAGTCGAATCAGAAACTCTTTAACCAATAACTTTGTGCTTTAAAAAATTCAATTCCATAAATTCCTGAGGGAAAGGACACAGCACATGCACCACACACATTATATGCAATCTAACAAATAACATAAATGGCATAGTGTCTGGAGGGTGTGATTATAAAAGTGAGTAGAATGTATTTAGACTTGAACCTAGTGTAATTACTATCCTCTTAAATAGTGTAATTGCAACCAATCATCAATGGTGAAAGGATAAGTATGTGCAATTTGTTCAGACTTAAGGCTTAACATATTGCACATTGCACATGTATAACAATCTGATCTTATCAGTATGAGATCTGCCAAGCCTTAAATTACACTGTAGGCCTGCCTATCATTTCATCTTTGGCCATCTTTATATAATTATCTCTATCGTTTATATTTTGTATTGTTTATGTTGGAGGTTATGTTTAGATTTGCGTAAAGATATTTTTGTTTGATTTTCAGGCTTTTAATTCATTCTCCCATGCATTAGGATACCATTTAAACAACCACTGGATACCAATGGTTATAGGATACCATGCCAAGAACCATTTTTCACTGCTATAGGGTTCTTGAGTTGAGTTATATGGTTCTTTGGAGATTAACTGATTCTTCAGAGCAGTGTATTCGTTCTTCAAAGTAGCATAACTTAACAGATTAAAGTGAACTCTATAAGGTTCTTTGTGGGACTGGAAAAAGTTCTCTTGGCATCACTCTTAAGAACCTTACATTGGTCCCTTAAAGCAATAATAAATGGTTATTATTATTATTGTTGTTATTATTATTATTAAAAAGAGAACTTATGGTAACAGTTTCTTGTAGCACTGCTGTGAAGAACCATTTCTGGGTTCTTTAAAGCAGCAGTAAATGAAATTTAAATGCATCATCATCCTCTTTCTTTCACTTTCTCCCTGTAGACATCACCCCATCACTGTAAACCCATCTTCACTATCCTCCTCATCTTCATCCTCACTCTCACTTGCTCCCTCATCATCTTCCTCATCACTTAATGCCACTAAATCTCATCCTCATTATCATCCACTGGGAGTGCTACCTCAGCTTTATACTACTCTGCAGTTCAGTAGAACAAAGATGCATTCATCTTATATATAACTGAATAATATACAATAATATTAATATAATATATAAAAAAGAATATACTGGAAATAATTTTGAAAAATGTTAATTCATTGCTATAATGCAAAAAAGCTAGCCTAATCTTACATATTGCACCTTTAAGTGTTTGCGTTGGAATTGTGACCACTCTGGCAACCCACCAGCCAGAAGAGCCAAAACCTTTATCCTCATCTGCTGTCATCTCATCCCCTCAGCTCGGGCCACTTTGGCCAGTGTGAGTGGGGAAGTCAGGCTTAATCTCCCAGAGGAATCGCGACTAAGGGGAAGCGACAATAGCCAAGTCGTGCGTAAAAGATGGAAACAAAATCTCTATTATCGTCTCCGGCATTTCCAGAGATGCAGGCTGTTTTTTTTTTGTCATTCGGGTCAGACACTGAGGGAAAGAGGAGGAGGAGGAGGATTTCTGGATCATGGACTCACACGAAGGAGAGAGAGAGAGAGAGAGACAATAGGCTAAGCATTTGCAAAATCCCCAGTCCCATGTCCCATCCTGCCATAAGCATTAAATGCGGTGTGACTTTATGTTGTATGGCCAGTCCGAAACAAGAACAGAAGCACAGTGCTCACCCAAAGAAACTTGGTTTTGGAGGATTAGGGCCGGGCCAAAAAGACAGACAGAATAACTGCATAACTTTACAGCTCCTCTGTCCCAAAGGCCAAGTTTAGAGAATGAGGTCAAGCACACAGGCAATGGTTAACCCTTAATATCCACAAGTGCTTGAGGACGCATAGGGGAATAATGATGCAAATTGTGCATGTACCCATTCTACTCCTACTCCAACTACTACTACTATTACTACTAATACTACCAATAACTTCAGCTCTTGTGTTATTGATAACTGTGTGTCTTCATTCATGAGCTTTTAATATTATTTTCATTTTGGGGAGAGCGGGGCTGGATGGCCCAGTTTTCACTCTGTTGTATATTCCAGGCACACCACACACTAAGAAAACCTAGCAGCAAATTAAAACTAAACATCTCATCTAGAACAAAACAAAACAAAAGCAAACAAACAAACAAACAGACAAAAAAAAAAAAAAAAAAAAAAAAAAAAAACCCCCAAGACATTTTCAATGTCAGACAAAAATTTCCAGAAATGAGTGCAGTCATGTATAACTTATTGTTGTGCACTTAATTGAACCCTAACATGGGGTTGGTTGGCATAATTTAATAAACGGTTATAGAAACAATCAAAACGTTTCATTTAACAAGTTAAACCACAGGTATAAAACATTTAACAAATAATGTCACAGAGTAGACCGATTATTATTAATACATTTACAGCATTTGGCAGAAATGCTTATCCAGACTTACATTTTATTTCATTTATACATCTGAGCAATTGAGAATTAAGGGCCTTGCTCAAGGGCCCAACAGTGGTGGTTTGGTAGTGCTGGGATTTAAACCCACAACCTTACAATCAGTAGCTCAAGGTCTTAACCACTGAGCTACTGCTGTACATTGTTTTGTTTGTTTGTTTGTTTTTGTCGTTCGGGTCAGACACTGAGGGAAATGGGAGTAGGATTTGTAGATAATGGACTCACATGACAGACACACACACACACACACACACACACACACACAGAGAATATATAAGCTCGTAGTAGTAGAAGTAGTAGTAATAGTAGTAGTATTTCCTGTTATGAATAATGTTATGGGCTATATAGGGCGGCTGTGGCTCAGTCGGTAGAGCGGGTTGTCCACTAATCCACTAATCGTAGGGTTGGCGGTTCGGATCCCGGCCCGGGTGATCCCATGCTGAAGTGTCCTTGGGCAAGACACTGAACCCTAAGTTGCCCCCGATGGCAAGCTAGCACCTTGCATGGCAGCTCTGCTACCATTGGTGTGTGAGTGTGCTCTCATTAGTAAGTCGCTTGTAAATGTAAATGTAAAAATGATATTTCTGTAAAGCTGCTTTGAGACAATGTCCATTGTAAAAAGCACTATACAAATTGATTAATTAATTATACCCCAGTCTGCATTAATGACAAATAATTTATCCATGCCTATGTGTCATTGAAAGACATTTGGTGCACTCTTGTCATGTATTGAGCACTCAATATGACTTTGAATGACTTTGATAAAATGTTTGAGGCTTTTTAAACATTTAACGGCGCAGTGTTGGCGAGCTTAAGCCACATTCCACTCAGAGAGGAAAAAACCCAACGCTTTTACGGCCAGCCTTGCAGCTCTTGCTACGCATGAGACACGAGAATAGGCTTTAATACGCGGTATTCTGCGCTGCGCGTCTCCATTAGCTCTGATGACTGCGGAATTGCCGCGGACTGCAAGTTATCAAGAGGCACTAATTTCACATTAAAGACCATTGACTGCAGTGGCTTGATTCGAGGGTGTATGACAATTACCACAATCAGAATCGGGGGCCTTGGATCGTTTACCTTGACTCCGTAATTATTTTTTTGTGGCCGCACACGCTCGGAAATTGCACGGTGTCAAAAAAGCGGGCAGCGCGTGGATCGCTGTGACAGAAGCTTTCATGTGGTCTCAAATGAAAGAGGAAAGGGGGGAGGGGTGTATATTTGCAGTATGTTGTTTTTCTGTCACTGGCTGATTTGGTAATACTGTGATGAGGGAAACGTGGAAACTCAAATGACTTAAGCATAGAAGAACAAATATGCACGGAAAGTAGGAGAGGACTGAGAAATAAGAAAGATTTCAGTTGGTTTATTGTATGCTTTCAGACAATGCATTGTGGGAAATATCATATGGCATTCCCATACCCCCATATCCCAGACTTCAGAAGTGGAGTCATGCAGATTGTGTGTGTGTGTGTGTGTGTGTGTCTGTAAAGCGTGGTGACCCCAGTCATCTCTAATGTTCCAGCTGCAAGCTGAGGAGCAGAGCAGCTCACACTCCATGTGTAACCCCCCTCTCCAGGCTTGAGGCGAGCCAAAGAAACAGCTTTTGAAGATGTGTTGACCAGCCTGTCATCACTAAGAGGTTTTGATGCTCACTGACATTCCAGTGTTTTCATATGTTCTGTACGCATACAAATAGTCTCTGATGAATTTTAAAATATAAGACTACGTTTACATGGACAGCAGTAATCTTAATTATTGACCTTATTCTGAATACGATAATATTCTGATTAAGGTGTTTACATGAGTCACTTTTAGAATACTCCATTCATGTTCAGGTTTTACAAAGTTATAGAACATAGATCGATTAATGGCACACATTATTACGTCCCCACCCCACGCCGTCCGCCGTCCCTCCAGAATTTCCTGTATCGACATACAGTTCGTCTTTGTTATGGTACCGTATACAGTTTTAGGTTTTTAATTTTTTATTTACGAAAGCTTTAAGTGCAGTTAATTATTTGTCATGCTGTACGTGCAAATAGACGACTGCTTGAAGCCGTGGGCTGCGTCCCAAACTGCGTACTTACCATCTATATAGTAGCCAAAATACATATAGTAGGTAAGTACGCCGTTTGGGACGCAGACGTGCTCTCTTGTTTGCCGTAAAACGGTTGCGCACTGCCGTGCGTGAACGTATCCTATGGCAAAATGTGGTGAAAACTCTCACACGACGTTAATAGTGTGATTAAGGTGTTTACATGTCTGTAATGCGCCTCGATAATGCAACTAAAACAGAAATACTCCACACGTCTTTAATTGGATCAAGGTCATAAAAAATTGCTGTTTACATGCTAGTTTCTTAATCAGAGTATTGTCTCAATCAGGTTAATATTGGATTATTGTTGTCCATGTAAACATACTGACTGTCATTCAGGAACAAATCTGAATGAGATACCCTGGTCAATTCTATTTACTAAAACATTAATGCTGACCAGGGCTGTGTGAATATGACTATACTGTATTGGAGCCCCAAGCATGACTGTTGTTCATATGCATTAAAAAACAATCTGACTTTACTTAGAGCGGCCCACTGGATCTGTACAGGAACTTTGTCTTTGACCTGACTGCATCTTGTATCCGTTCCTTGTTATTTTGTTCCCCTTATCCTTGCACACATATCAATCAAACTTTCTATAACCAGACCAACATGCTCGGGCTCTACTGTAAGTAGCACTCGTCAAACCCGAGGCTATGATCATTAATCATTTGCAATTATTCGCTTGGTCGATGCTTTTATCCAACGTGACTTACAAGAGAGTATTACTTAAAATCCAATTGAAGCTTTGAGCTGAGAAGCTGGAGATTAAGGGTCTTGTTCAAGGACCCAATAGTGGCTCTCTTCGCAGTCTTAGGAAGTGAACTCACAACCTTTTGGTTACTACTAGAAATTTCAATCACTACACCATCACTGCTGATAATCATCCCGCACCAGACACTCAGAGCTACTATATGCTGAATGCTTATTTAAATTACAGCTCTCTAGTGTCCAAATATGAGCCTTTGGTGAGTAAATACATCTACGTGGTGTAGACACTATGCTCAGATCTTCATTCTGTCCTTAAAACAATGGGCACTGTAGTAGGGGACTGCATAGCCAATTTACCTGCCGGAGATTCTACACAGTATCTAATGGCCATGAATGATTATGTTGTGGCCAAGAGATATCAAATTTGTGCCCATTTTCTGTGTAACTTGAGCCCCCATCATACGTAATACATGGTCGAGATTGGATGCGCAACATTCCAAGAAACAAAGTAGAATATTATCCATCATCTCCATCCTGCTTACATTGCTGTAATCGTTAAATAATTCAACAGAATTCTTTGTGTTTTGTTCACTTTGAAATACACCAGCTGCCACACAAATGAAGTATTTATTGGCTACAAAATATATATCTCAATAATCTTAATTTGTGGCCACACTTTATTACAAAATAACCCTCACCAGCTACGTTTACATGGATAGAAATAATCTAATTATTGACCTATAAGACTAAAATCTGATTAAGATGTTTACATGAGTTGCTTTTAGAATATTCCTTGCATGTTCCTGTTTACCGTATACAGTTTTGGGTGTTTCAATTTTAATTTTATGAAAACTTCAAGTGCGGTTAATTATTTGTCATGCTATATGTGGAAATAGATGACTGCTTGAAGCTGTGGGCTGCGTCCAAAACCGCATACTTACCTACAATATAGCAGCTGAAATACATGAATATCTCCTACTATATAGTGGTTAAGTACGCGGTTTGGGACACAGCCGGGCTCGCTTGTTTACCGTTAAACGGTTGAGCGCTGCTGTGTGTGTACGTGTCCTGTCGCAAAATGAGGTGAACACTCCCACACAATGGTAATAGTGTAATTAAGGTGTGTACATGGCTGTAATGCACTTTCATAATGAGAAATAAATAAATAAAATAGGAATACTCCACATGTCTTAATTCTATTTGTGTTTACTTCGAGAATGACTTTAGCCAGGTTAAGGTCATCCATAATTGCTGTTTATGTGGTAGTTTCTTAATCAGAGTATTTTCTTAATTGGGTTAATATCGGATTATTGTTGTCCATGTAAACGTACTGATTGTCACCTTTGCGGCTTCGCGGGTTAATAATGTAGCCTTCATAAATCAGTTATTCAATGAGTTGATAAATCCAAGATTGTTTTCTGTCAATGGCTTAACAAATAGAGGGTATGCATTGATGTCACTTTCCCGCAAGAACACATCCTCCTTGGCCGGACGGAGGGCAACACATCCACCAAAATGGCTGGTTTTAATAGGGGAAGCTGGAAAAACGCTAGTATAACTAACAATTATCAGCTTAAATTAAAGGTAGTTGGACTCAACAGTGACCTTTACAACTTGCCAAAGAACCTGTCATCGATGGACATTGGCATGTGGTGAGAAATTGGTTTTCCCGACGTTTATATGTACCCGATTTCGACGCCAGGAAAATGCACTAAGCAAAGCCGGAAGGCATACAAAAGCATTGGTCCTACTTCAAGGTGGGATTGGTTTCAGAAATTAAAGTGACACCGATAAACATTCTGGTTGTATTTGGACAGGTATCTACCAATATTTTTATTTTATTCTATCATTTTATCTGGCAAACTGTAAGCTAGTTACTCCTAGTTTGTTTGTAGCTAACACTGCGTCCACTTCCTAACGTTACATATTTGTGAAGGTAAAACACAGTCAGAAAATGAAGGAGCCCCCTTATTCATCAATGGAAATAGGCAGCGTTTAAAAAGAAATACGCAGCAAATTATTCATCATTGTACAACATGAACACCACATGCCAAACGAACTTACGTTTACACTGCTCCACTTAGTAAAAAGGACTGAATGTTTTTTTTAGCACTCTGTAAAAAATAACTCAGAATTCTTGATGAGTCTGTTAGCATAGTTGATCTCACAACAACTTTTTCCCATTTTAGATGTGGGTTTTTCTGTTTTCGCTGAATTCATACTGTACACAAACACTCCCTTCAGTCTTTTTATCACTCAGTGGACGTGACAGTAGAGAGTTCTGGCTACCGTGACGTCACATGCACACCCTCTATTCAGTTAAGATGTTTAGATTCTTTACTATTTCTAAACATCATTATAATCAGTAGTTCATAGAATCAGAGTCCATAAGCCAGCAATATAATCATTATTCTTATTCTTTTCTTATTATTAAGTCTGAAGATCACTATTGTTAGTGACATGACCATGAATATGTCCATTAAGTGATATCTACTTGTTATGAGAGTTGTTAAAGGTATTTTTTTTTGCTATATGAATTTAAGCCTAACTGAATGGTCAGTTAGATGAAGCATTTCAAATATTAATACGGAATTAATATTTCGTATAGGATGTTGTTCGTTTCATGACATTCAGATCTACAACTTTCAACAAAACATAACTAGAATGACCTTGCAATATTAATAGAATTAGGAAAACTGCGGCTGTTGTTTAGCCTACATGATAAAAACACAGCTGGTTTGGGTTTTGTAGCTGGAAAGTTCTGGAACGGAAATTCTTATCGTTTTAACTAAAATAAGTGACAGCTGCAGCAAATAAAAATATACAGTAATAATAAATTGATATACAGTAGTGCACTACAGTTTATACAATGCAGGTAAATGCTCTGTGATTGGTTATGTGTAGTAACAATGACCTACAGGGACTTGTAGGTCGGATGCTCCTCATAAGTGACTTTTAAAAAGTGTCATTGTTGATGTGGTTACATTTTCTGCGATAACATTTAATGGGGAGATATCTAGGAAGTGGATTTGTGTTCATTCAGCTACAAGAGCATTAGTGAGGTTGAGATCAGGTACTGGTGTTGTGTGAGGAGGTTCCAGTTCCAGTTCATCCAAAAGCTGTTCAGTGGTGTTGAGGTCAGTGCTCTGTGAAGGACCATCGAGTTCTTCTACTCGTAATACATCATGGCTGCATCCAAAAGTGCATACTTACTTACTATATAGTAGGTGAAAAGCAGTATGTCAAAGGGGCACTATGTCCGAATTCTAAGCATGTGAGTAGGTGAGAAATACCCGAATGGCGTACTGCTTCCGGTGAGATTTTGCAATATGCAACCGATGCACACTATGCGAGTCAAACAATCCCATAATGCAACGGGACTGGTACAGACGAGCTCAGAAAGAAAAGAAGAGAAAAAAAAAAACATGGAAGACAGTGTCAGCTCTTTTTAAGTATTAAAACTTGGTTAAACATGACTTATTTAACAAAACCTAAATAAACTGTTAAGTTGTTTAAGATTTTTGTGTTTATGATGACGTTGAAGGTCACATGACAATGCTAACATGGCGGATATAGTATGTCCGGACTTCTAGTCATAATACACACACATACTGATTAGTACATACTGTTTCAACGGCAATGCAGTATGTACTGTCACAATACTTGGGGTTGACGACATACAAAAAATTTTCTATATGTCCCCATTTAATGAACCCTGCCAACAGATCTGTCTTTTTTTCATCTATACTATTTATTTATGTCTATTCCTTTTTAATATATTTCCAGTTGTTAAGGAAAATATTATACACTTGATTGCGCCGATACTCACCACAAGTTTGTTGATATACTTTAGCAGCCCAGTCTGTAAGAAATGGAGACAGCAGCCGGGCGTAGAAAAGTGCAGCAGAACTACAAGCTTTCTTTTGAAGTTTTATTTCAGACAGTAAGTAACTACATACCTAAATAGTAAGTAACCTTAGCTTAGTATAGAAGGCATCATACCATGGCTTGGTTTGTTCTTCCATC
>JAFFST010042071.1:3031-16511 GCA_022414735.1 Noturus placidus | reverse complement strand
GTTTTGCTGATTATGTGAACGAATGCAGTATGTTAATGACCGTATGGACTACTCCGTAAAGATTTGTGACTTTTGCTTTGCGAGACGGCACGCTGACAAGAGCTCTAGGTGAGATTGGTTATGCTGTCATCCCGCTGCAACCAAGAGAACATCATCTTGCCTGCTAAAAGCTTTTATTATTTATTTCTTTCGGGGTAGCGGGACTTGTGTATATATAACATAGCAGCAGTAGCACTGTTGCAAGCACTTGATGTCCATTAGTGATCCATTAATAAATACATGGTGCATGTGTGGAGTGAAGAGGTAAAAGCAATGGCTGAAATGAAAGGAGAATGCACTAAAGAACTATGCAGGGCACGTGATGCTTTGGCCGAGCCTTTTCTTCTTGTTTTTTGTTGTTTTGTTTTTGTTTTTTTTGTATACGAAGCAACCATCTCTACCCTTTTTGCTACTAATGTGTTTTCTTTTGAGTCACTATAAGGTCATGATGGAGCAGTCTGACTGGTTTTCTGATTAAGAACTGAAGAGAGATATAATGTGCATAAAGACTGGAAGAGTTAACTGCGCTGTGTTACATTCGTGATTTCCAAACATAAATGTTCTACTCGTGAGAGGCTGATTACTGCAGCAGCGACCTAAATAACGATTCGAATGGCTTTGCATGTTTCATATGATTTGCTAAAGATTTGCGAGTAGTTGAAAAGCCATGCTCTGTTGTTTTCCGGTTACTTGGCATTCACAGGAACATTTTCTCCACATCATTAGCAGCTAATCTAAATGTAGGATAAAGTTGGACGAAACAACGTGCAGCAACATATCCATTGGCTTTTTGGTCTCGTGGTGCTGTGACATTACTTATCACACTGGCATTTACAGTGGGGGAAATAAGTATTGGACACGTCAACATGTTTTTCAGTAAATATATTTCCAATGTGGCTATTCACATGTAAGTTTCATCAGACATCAGTATTAACTCAAGAAATTCAGAAATATAAAGAATTCACAACATTTAAGTCCATAAATAAAGTTATGTGTAATAAAGTAGAATGATACAGGAAAAAAGAATTGAACACGCTAAGAAAAAGCAGCTCTCCCAAGACAAGGTAAGGCAAGGAACCAGCTGAAATCCGTAAGTAATTATACCCCTATCTGTTCAAATTAATATCAGCTGGGTTAATAAATTGATGGTCTATATAAAGACTTTTTGATACCAAGCTGTCATACAAGAAAAATCTCGTGATGAGTAAAAGGGCGGCTGTGGCTCAGTCGGTAGAGCAGGTCATCCACTAATCGTAGGGTTGGTGGTTCGGATCCCGGCCCGGGTGATCCCATGCCGAAGTGTCCTTGGGCAAGACACTGAACCCTAAGTTGCCTCCGATGGCAAGCTAGCACCTTGCATGGAAGCTCTGCTACCATTGGTGTGTGTGTGTGTGTGTCTCATTTGTAAGTCGCTTTGGATAAAAGCATCTCCTAAATGAATAAATGTAAAAGCAAAGAGCTCTCCCAAGAGCTGCACAACCTTATTGTTGCGAAACATTGATGGAATTGAAGACATATTTCAAAACTTCTGAAACCTCCAATTAGCACCACTGGGGCCATTATGCACAAGTGGAAGCAACATCACTCCTCGCAAGATTTCTGACCGAATAGTCAGTAGAGTAGCCCAAGAGCCACGGACCACTCAAAGAGCTCCAGAAACACTTGGAGGCAGCAGGTGCCATCATCACAGAGAAAACAATAGTGCACTGTTCACGCTCACCCCGCAAAACTTCATCACTAAAGAAAAGGCATGTTGAAGCTTGTTTAAAGTTTGCTACAAATCATTTGGTCAAGCCTATGAAACACTGGGAGAGTGTAGTCTGGTCAGACAAGAGCAACATTTAACTTTCTGGCTGTCCTACTACACACCATGTTTGGAGAAGAAATGGTACTGCACAACACCCTAAAAACACTACACCAACAGTGAAGTTTGGAGGTGGAAGTATCATGATGTGGGGCTGTTTTTCATCACATGGTACTGCCAGACTTCATATCATTGAAGGAATGATGAATGGAGACCTTTACCGAGAGATTCTTGAGAAGAATCTGCTGCCATCCACCAGGATGATGAAGGTGAGACGTGGGTGGAGCTTCCAGCAGGACAACAATCCAAAGCATACAGCAAAGGAAACTCTCAATTGGTTTCAGAGAAAACAAATCAAGGCTTTAGAATGGCCCAGTCAATGAATCCAATTGAACAAGATTTAAAGACTATGTTTAGAAGAATGAGCCAAAATCACACCTGAATACTGCGACCCATTCATTTCTTCATAGAGGAAGTGTCTTGAAGCAGATTACAAACAAAGGCTTCTCCACTAAGTAATAAATAAAGTTCAGTTAGCGTGTTCAATACTTTATTACACATAACTTCATTTATGCACTTTAATGTTTGGATTTCTTTATATAGGTGTTGTGTGGATATCTTGAGTTAACTCTGATGTCTGGTGAAATTTTCATGTGAATAAGCTCATGAAATATATTTACTAAAAAAAATGTTTTCGCATCCAATACTTATTTCCCACACTGTAAGTGCATTGTGCCTGATTTGTTCAATCATATGATTGCTTAGAGGACCTGAGCAGGTGCCATAGGTGGAAAATAATCTTTTGTATACATGTTTCGTAAACGTGTGACGTACAGAGAATTGCGGATTTCTTTCTAACATGCCTTGCGGCTTGATTTTGTAATCCGTCTGGATTTCCTAACCGTGGGTGACAAGTCACTATTGCTGACTAACTTCATCTCCATGTGTGTGAAAAATGTTGCATACAATGGTGCATCACCTAAATCAACCCCTAGAGAGGATGAGTGGAAATGGGAGATTATCCTTCCTAGCCTGGGTTTGGATTAGAGCAGTGACTTTGGACCTTTTAGTACTTGAGAGAGTTACGAAATGCATTGAACTCAGCTGGTACTCAGGGCTCATATAAAGGCAGGCCTGTAAACAAAGCATCGTGTGTGTTTGTGTGTGTGTATGTGTATGAGTGATTTATAGTAAATACCTACCTTAGCTTTTCACAATCTATTTATAATAATAATAATAATTATAAAAAAGTAATAATTCCAATGCCAATCTTTTTCTTATTGCCAAGAATAGCAACATGAGATAAAACCAGCCAGTGCTTGACTCATTTTAGGAGGATGTCACATGACTACCTTTATATCAAAGCAATAATAAACCCTCAAGTTATTATATTTTTTTACTTATTCAGTGTTGTACAGCTTCATACCTTAGTGCCATTGTTACATATTAGATTTGGTAAACTTTAATTTAATGCAAATGCTTGGGAAAGTATAAATGGAAATGTTATTAGGGGTATTACTTTAAAGCGTGAACTAGCATAGCTGCTTTATTATGTACACACAGCACACGCGTTAGCTTCACTGCCCAGTTGATCTAGACTTACATCCATCCATCCATCTTCAACCGCTTACTCCCTTTCAGGGTCACGGGGAACCTGGAGCCTATCCCAGGAGGCATTGGGCACAAGGCGGGGTACACCCTGGGTGCCAGTCCATCGCAGGGCACAATCGCATACACACTCACACACACATTCATACACTACGGACACTTTAGACATGTCAATCAGCCTACCATATTGTTTAAAAATTTATTTATTATTATTATTATTATTATTATTATTATTGTTGTTGTTGTTGTTGATAAAAAATATATATAATAATAATACTGTCTAAGAACAAGTGTTTAATACATAGCTGAAAAAACCCCGGTTTGTAAACATGACTGGTCTGGAATGTTTGTTTTTTTATTTGGATTGTCCTCTTGTCAGTTATTTGATAGACACGCCCCAACGCCCTCATCCTTAGCAATTATTATGATGGGAAGTTACATGTTTATAGATTTGCAACTCATCTTTCAAGCAGCCGAATGGCTGAGTTCGTGTGAAAGTGATGTCATGACGTTTCTTGCTAATGGTAACCCTATTTGAATATCACATTAAAGCAAGTTTTGGTGTTGGGGCTATGTGTCCATGGGTGGGAACGGGGATGGGCTGATGAGTTAAAAAAATCAGTCAAACTTTATTCAACTTCACCAACTTATCTGTTAAAAATTAAATTTTACCCTATGCACCTTTAATTCACTGTATTTGAACTGTTTTAAAAAAATCCTAATTATGGAGATCTGTGCATTGATGTCTAATCATTTCTGAGAGAAGACAATATTTTTTTCCCCTCATTTCAGTTTTTTTTGTTTTGTTTTTGTTTTGTTTTGTTTTTTTAAACAGTTGTAGTAATCCAAAATGACTATTAAGAGGAGTTTATAGGAATATTATATGGCCTAAAAGCACAAATTGTCAATGCGCAGGTCATATCAAACTTGCATTAGCTGTAACTGGTCTGATCTGCTCTATTTTCTGTATTTAAAAAATGGTGCAGCTTAATATGGATAATCCTAGTACACCCTGGACAGGGTGCCAGTCCATCGCAGGGCACAATCACATACACACTCACACACCCATTCATACACTACGGATACTTTAGACACGCCTATCAGCCTACCATGCATGTCTTTGGACTGGGGGAGGAAACTGGAATACCCGGAGGAAACCCCCGACACACGGGGAGAACATGCAAACTCCACATACACATGGCCCTGGCGGGACTCGAACCCCGGAGGTGTGATGTGAACGTGCTAACCACTAAGCCACCGTGCGCCTCCTGACTATACGTTCCATTATTGCAAAACTAAAAGGTTCTTTTTCACATTTTTAAAAATCTTTGTTTTTATTCCTTGAACTAATTAATTAATTGATGTAAGTGTAATAATTCATACTCTAGAGAGTTAAACATAGCACATGACATGTAACAGTCAGTCAAACTAAATGGTGACTCTAATCCATCACACGTTCCGTAAATCTTTTCTGTTTATTCATTAATTCTTGTGACACGTTATGTACAGTATGTCTTTTCTCTTCAGGTGATTCCAGTAATCCTTGCTCTACATCTCACTGGCATTCTCTAGCTCTTACACATGTGAGCTATTCCTATTAAGTCAATAGTAAGAATGTTTTGGAACTGCGGCTTTGCTGGTTATGCAAGCCATTTGTTAGTTAACTGACTCGGTAATGCAGAAAACTCTGAGTGAGTGCTGAATACGGTGCTTTGTCACAGTAAGGGCAAAAAACGCAGGCCAGGAGGTCATGATTAGAAGTGATTCTACAAAGATATTCAGCTGTATGAAAGGAAGGTATTATTACTGGAGGTCAAAGTCTCGAAATCATGGGTTTATAATATTATGAGATTTTACAATCCCTTCATTATAGCAGTCTTACAATGGCTTAGCACTGGCTGTGTTCTCCACAGTCTCCTAATCACCCTCTACCCTCCACCCCCAACCCCCGTTTATCAAAACACACACACACACACACACACACACACACACACACACACACACACACACACACACACACTCGTATGACAGGTCAGCTGGCAGTGACATCTAAGCTGCTGAATGGTAGACAAACCCAGAAACCTTTGGTAGGTGACTTCTCTTCAATGAAAGCATCTCTGCAAGGGGGAATAAAATAAGGGCAGGAACATCTGACCCTTTTTTTTGCACCGCTTCCTGCCTTTTTTTTTTGGATACATCAGCTGGAAGAGACATCCTCAAAGCCTCAAAGAGGGGGAAATAGAAGGGGGTCTATAGAGGAAATGAGTGCCAATAAAATCTGAAGTGTATTCATTTTGAATAGTGGAATCTTTCGATGCCAAAACAGCTTACACTCCAATCTGTTCTTTAATTAATACATTACATTTTGGCAGATGCCCTTATCCAGAGCTGCCCTTATCCAGAGCTGAGCAGTTGAGGGTTAAGGGCCTTGCTCAAGGGCCCAACCGTGGCAGATTGAAAGTGCTGGGATTTGAACTCATAACCTGCCGATCAAATGTCTAACCTTTGAGCTACCACTTCCCTATAAATAAGTGAAGAATAAAAACAATCACTTTGACATTTGTTGTTTTTCATTAACAGCATGTCTTGAAGTGTTTTATTCCTTATATACCAAAAGATTACATTTTTAAATTAATTAGTGAATGGTGCATCATACTTTTTTTTTATCCATTTATAGCCACGTTACATTTTCCTGAATGAATTTTGTTCCTATTTTCACAAAACAAAATGTCATTCCCACATCAGTTATTCTCGACAAAAGAAATGCAGCATATCATGTTACTGAGAAACCTTTATAAATTATTTTATTTTTTTAATAAAAACAGCTGTTATTTTATGACACGTTTTTGGACCTACTGGATGTTCAACCGTAAATGTTAGTGGAGAAAAGAAACTGAAGTACGGCACATTGTTTCTTTTTTTAAATGGGTTTCCCAAAAAGATCACAAAGTTAAGCTCTTAATTAGGAGAGAGAGAGAGAGAGAGAGAGAGAGAGAAAGAGAGAGAGAGAGGGAGAGAGAGAAAGAGAGAGGGAGAAAGAGAGAAGAGAGAGAGAGGGAGAGAAAGAGAGAGAGAAAGAGAGAGAGAGAGAGAGGGAGAAAGAGAGAGGGAGAAAGAGAGAGAGAGAGAAAGAAAGAGAGAGAGTGAGAGAGAGAGGGAGAGAGAGAAAGAGAGAGAGGGAGAAAGAGAGAGAAAGAGAGAGAGAGAAAGAGAGTGTTGAGTGTTATGCGTTATGCGTGATCTACCATGACTGTCTTTGTACCGTGATGTTTCTGAGCCACTCGGCCCTGTACTTCACCTGCATACATTGAACTCTTTTTACCGGAGGCCAAAAAATGGAATTTGTGTCTGTTTCGGGGGTTTGCATTGGACTTGTGACGTCACACCCCATAGTAGAGGTTAATGGTTCATACGAAAGTAGACACTCAGCGCTTTAATAATTTGCAGTTTTTCGTAATTATTTTTTTTACCTAGCCTAATCGCTTTAAATGTAACATTATTGTAGCATTTGTACATATTGTCTTACTCTCAAAAAAGCTTAAATTGTGCTGTCGCACCCATCCCTTTTCCCATCACCCTGCTCACCAGCAACTAAACACTAACTCATGATACTCTACACACAGAAACCCAGCAGTGTCATGACTAAAATTATTACAGACTTGTGGTGCTAAAATAATGAATTTGTTTATACTGATTGAAAATTTACACTGGGGCGCATGGTCTCTTAGTGGTTAGCACGTTTGCCTCACATCTCCAGGGTCCGGGGTTTGAGTCCCGCCAGGGCCATGTGTGAGCTGAGTCTGCATGGTATCCCTGTATGTCGAGGGTTTCCTCCGGGTACTCCGGTGTCCTTCCCCAGTCCAAAGACATGCATGGTAGGCTGATTGGCGTGTCCAAAGTGTCTGTTGTGTATGAATGTGTGTGTGAATGTGTATGAGATTGTGCCCTGTGATGGACTGGCACTCTGTCCAGGGTGTACCCCACCTTGTGCCCGATGATTCCTGGGATAGGCTCCAGGTTCCCCGTGCTCCTGAAAAAGAAGCAAGCGGTAGAAGATGGACGGATTGATCATATAGTCAACAAAAATAATACAAAATGAAGAAACTGAATGTACATGATAACAGCATCCACAACAATGTTTTGCTTTGATTTGTGTACAGGTTAATGCATAAAAAGGTTCTATTTATGTTATAACCCTACCTTACCTTTTCAGCCTGCAGAAACCACGAGAAGTAATTAAGGAGCAGCAGTGGAAAATACTTGACTTTGTTGTTGCACTGTAGTGTACAATAATACTCAAGTATTATGGAACTTGAAAACTTGGACTCTTTCTTTCTTTTTTTTTTTTTATTTATTTATATTTTTTTATTGATTCTCATACACTTTTCAGAATACAACAAAATATATCAATACAGAATCAATATTTTTTTTTACCCCGATAACAGCCCCTCCCACCCCGCCCAGGAATGTTTACATATGATTCATTTATTTATGATTCATGTACATGTGATTTAATTACATATGTTTCGTATTATTTTCGTAAATCCATACAGAATAAAAGGAGAAAAAAAGGGGGGGGGGTGGCTAGTATTGACCATCCACCTCTCCTTAATCTACCTCCAGGGGGCGTACATCCTTGAAGTAGGTAACTTGGACTCTTTCTGTAGTAAATTTGCATGAGAGAGAGAAAAAAACATGTTTTTCACTACTTACATTTTCAATTTGACCAAATATATTATGAAAATACAAATCTCTATCCCTCCCCCCCCCTAAAAAAATATAAATCTCTATCTCCATTCCCTCCTTTTTGTCTTTATAATATGTTTTCCTTTGCTGGAGTTACTGTTTCATACATGAAGCAGGGCACATGTTGGCTTAGTGGTTAGCACATTTGCCTCACACTTCCAGCGTTGTTTGATTCCCGCCACTTTGTTTGATTCCCGTACTTCAATTTCCTCCCCCAATCAAAAGACATGCATGGTAGGCTGATTGGTGTGTCCGTAGTGTATGAATGTGTGTGTGAATGTGTATGTGATTGGGCCCTGTGATGGATTGACACCCTGTTCAGGGTGTACCCTGACTTGTACCCGATGCTTCCGGGGATAGGCTCCAGGTTCCCTGCAACCCTGTAGGATAAGCAATATAGAAAATATATGGATGTATGGATGGATGGATAAAAATTTAAATATCAGCATGTACAATTTTCCATCAAAGCTACAGAAGTGTGTTAAATTTAGATTTGGTACATTATCTAGTTAATTTTAGACAGTATAATTAGATTACATTTTGCACATCAGTATGTAAAATGTACAGTGCCTTCCACTAATATCGGCACCCTTGGTAAATATGAGCTAAAAAAGGTTGTGAAAAGTTGTCTTTATTGTTTAACCTTTTGATCCCTTGTTTTTAAAAAATGACAAAAAGAGCTGTTATCTTGGCAAAGGGAGGTAGCACAAAGAATTCACTAGAAGGGTGCCAATAATTGTCACACACCTATATTTAACAGAGATATATATATATACAGTGCCTTGCGAAAGTATTCAGCCCCGCCTTGTGCGCCTTGTGTAATATAAAATTACAGTTTTATATCTTTATGTTTGAGGCCTGAAATGTGGCAAAAAGTCGAACAGTGCCTTGAATCACTTTTTCACACAAGGCCATGATGGTTTGGATTTTTTTTTCACCTTTAATAATAAACACCTTCATTTACAAATTGCATTTTGTGTTTACTTGTGTTGTCCTTGACTATTGTTTAAATTGGTTTGATGTTCCGAAACACTTAAGTGTGACAAACATGCAAAGGAACAGGAAATGAGGAAGGGGGCAAACACTTTTTCACACCACTGTATATGCGAAAGATCACCTTATTTCAATTCAGGAAAGTTTGTAGATTTCAGAAGTGTCCAAATTTCACCATGTATAAGGTTTTTCCCAGAATGCCACACATTTGACATTTGGGTTAATTAATGTTAATAAAACACTCATGAAAAACCCCATATTCTCTTATGATAATTAACAGATTTATAGTTTCAAGTGGAAGCCCTTTAAAAGCTTGGATCTATTAACAATGCCTTAAGGAAAGTGTTTGTATTGTGACACTAATTTGTTAACCTGCTGTCTGAGAAGGGCTTGATAAAGATTTTTAGTTGACAAGAATACATCAGGGCAATATACATTAAATGTTGTACATTTCTATGCTCTAGAGTAGTGAGCACCAACACTGTTCCTGGAGATCTACCTTCCTGAAGACTTTAACTCCAACCATAATCATACCCACCTGACCATCTAATCATTTCCTTAAGAAGTTCTTGATCCGCTAAAACAGGCATGTTAGATTTTAGATGGAGATGAAACATTCATGAACTCAGATCTCAAGGAAGAGCGTTAGTAACCACTGCTCTAGGGTCTGGTGGAAGCTGGATCTCTTACACTCTTGAAAGGACTACTCTAATAAACATGCAGATTTACTTTAAAATTAACTCTCTGCCATAGGTGGATGTATTTTTAAGTATATTAGTAATTATTAAGCTTTTACAATGGGTGATTCAGCTTACATGCCTCACATATCTACATTTAGATCATTTAAAAAAATATATGTTTCAGCACAGTTTCTGAGTAATTCAGTAGTTCTGCCCATTGTGACATGCTTTAAGACAAGTAACTAAGTGATAAACCAGGAGTTTAAAGGGTTTAATTCTGATAGCTGTAAACGATTTTTCTCCCACATGTTTTCGCACAGATAAAATGCCACAGTTTTGTAATCATGTCAGGAAAAGTAAATTAAGAAAAGGGGTTATGACCCGTGTAATTTCTTCCTGCATATTTAACTTTGAGTAGGGTACAAGGGTGAGAGCTCCTCTTCAGTTTGAAGAAGGCAGAGCTCATCATCAGGGCTCTCATCATTTGATATTCCTGTCTACATAAGGGTCAATAGGATTGAAGAGAGAGTTACAAAGGTTACTGAGCAGGGTTTCTCTCTCTCTCTCTCTCTCTCTCTCTCTCTCTCTCTGTCCACCCCCACCTTCTCCTCTCTCAGTGAACTGCATTTGTTATCACTGCATCTGATGCTTGCCTTAGTTCATTATAGAATACTTGATTCTGTAGTGGCCTTGATTACATTTTTTTTATATCTTGATTTTATTTGACACTTATTAACGCTATCTATGCACTGAATTACGGGACTGTTAATGCTGCATTGATGCCTCCTGATGATGAGACGTCAACTTAATGTCCAATCAGAATCAGTCACTTAAATCTACTGATTTCAAGTCCCTTACAAAAAGGCTTTACATGTGATGTGTTACAAGTACCATATGGGAAAATATAATTCCAATGCCCCATAGGCTAATAATCAACATTAACTATTAACGTTATCACTGACATAGTTCTTATTTTTGATTTACCATTTATAATGGTGCACCAGCTCTGATAAAAAATAATAAAAATCATTAAACGTGTTCATATTACAGTGCTGTTGAATTCCTGATTCTGATTTGTCAAAAGATGTTGATTAATTTTCTATAACAGCAGCTCTGACAACAGTTCACAAAAATATTCTGTTCTCAATACTCTGTTCTCAAATAAAATCACAAAAATACTATATTTTCTGCACTATAAGGATTATAAGGCGCAGTCTCAATTATGGGGTCTATTTCTGTACTTGACCAATACATAAGGTGCACCGTGTTATAAGGCACATACGGTTGTCACGCCAACCAAAGTCCTACAACATATTTACAGATTTTGGAACTCAGTCCACACATAAGGATTATTAGGTGCACTTTAAGGCTAGTGCTGAAAATACGGTACTCTGTTGACATGGATATCAAACAATTGCAAACACAACACAGGCTTATCCCCAAAATATCTTTATTTAATATAGGTGTGCAACAATTGTTTGCACCCCTATGAATTCATATAAGAAAAATATATTTGAAGTATATTTCCATTTATATTTTAAGTACACTTGGGTGACTAGGAACAGGAAATTGTTCAACCATGACTTCCTTTTTCACAGGGGTATACATATGAGATAACACATAGGCCAAATTCCCTTAGTCATTCATAACAATGTCTAAGACTATGTAAGGGAATATAGCTGTGATGTGCAGCAAAAGGTTGTTGAGGTTTTTAGTAATAAACACCAGAGGTGATTTTGGTGCACACAGAGAGGTAGCCATATGGAAAATTACCTCATGACCACTGTTAAATATGGTGGTGGCTTTTTAATGGGTGTCTGTGGATCAGGTGGTAGAGCGGGTGGTCCGCTAATTGTAGGGTTGGCGGTTCGATTCCCGGCCTACATGACCCCACACCGAAGTGTCTTTGGGCAGGACACTGAACCCCAAGTTGCTCCTGATGGCAAGTTAGCGCCTTGCATGGCAGCTCTGCTACCATTGGTGTGTGAGTGTGTGTGAGTGGGTGAATGAGACACAGTGTACAGCACTTTGGATAAAAGCACTATATAAGTACAGCCATTTACCATTTAATGTTTTGGGGCTGTTTTTCTGGCAGAAGACCTGGACACTTTGTTAGGACACATGGCCTCATGGACTATCATGGACTTGAAATATCAACAAATATTAAATGAAAACCTGACTGCCTCTGCCAGAAAGCTTAACATTGGCTGTGGTAGAATCTACCAGCAGGACAATGATCCAAAACATACATCACGATCAACACAGAAATGGTTTACCTTCCATGGGCATCCCAGTCCTCTGACGTGAAACCCATAGAAAACCTGTGGGGTAAACTGAATAGACAGTGCACCTTGAAATTTGAATTATCTGGTGAGATTCTGTATGGAGGAATGGTCTAAGATCCTTTGCCTTGTATTCTCCAGCCTCATTCGGCATTATAGGAGAAGACTCAGAGCTGTTCTTTTGACAAATAGTGGTAGCACAAAATATTAACTGAACGGGTGCCAATAATTGTTACACACCTATATTTAACAAATTTTTATTTTATAAACCTGTGTTGTGTTTGCACTTGTTTGATATCCATGAGAGAAGAATATTCTTGTGATTGTTTTGAATAAAAATAAAAAAATATATATATTTTTAAATAAAGTCAATTTTTCACAGCCTTCTTTGCTCATATTTACCAAGGGTGCCAATATTAGTGGAGGGCACTGTATAGGTTTTATGGCAATTCTATAGTAATTACATCATATTTCTGAATATTTTAATCATCAATCGTCTTGTGAGGTACAAACATTTTAGATGGCATCTCTCCTACATTATGTAATAACCATTGACGCATCTTGATCCCTCAAATCAACTGGCAATGACACTGCTCACCTGCTCAGGATCACTATAGGGTTCAAGACATAGAGCTGCAAATTTTTGAGTTGTCTAGTTTTCAAATTGTCTAGTTCTGAAAAACATACAGCTCCTCTTTCCATTAAAAAAAGTAATTAAAGTAAAAACATATGCACTCATCTATGATGTCCAGCATATATACCTAATCATGCATTTTTATGTCATGAGAAGAAGACATTGTGATTTTGAGAAAACAATTTTTATTGTCTTGAGATCATAAGGAAAAATACCATTATCTCAAGAATAAAACATCTCAAAAACAATTTATCTCAAGACACAACTTATGTTATCTCAAGAATTCAACTTTTATCTAAAAAATAAATTTCGTTATCTCAAGAATAAAACTTTTATCTCAAAAAATAACTTCTGTTATATTAAGAAACAACTTTTATTATCTCAAGAATAAAACTTTGTTATCAAAAAACAACTTTTATTATCTCAAGACTAAAACTTCGATCTCAAAAAACAACTTTTGTTATATTAAGAAATCTTTTATATCAAGACTAAAACTTTGATCTCAAAAACTACTTTTATTATCTCAAGAATAAAACTTTGATCTCAAAAAACTACTTTAATTATCTCAAGAATAAAACTTTGATCTCAAAAACAACTTTTATTATCTCAAGACTAAAACTTTGATCACCCTGTCCAGGGTGTACCCTGCCTTGTGCCCGATGCCTCCTGGGATAGGCTCCAGGTTCCCCGCGAC
>JAFFST010042069.1:57717-68454 GCA_022414735.1 Noturus placidus | reverse complement strand
GGCTAAGGCTAACCATACTGGCTTCAAACAGTTAAATTGGTTTGATGTTCCGAAACACTTAAGTGTGACAAACATGCAAAGGAACAGGAAATGAGGAAGGGGGCAAACACTTTTCACACCACTGTAGGAGTCCAGAATATGTGACCATAGCATCCAGATATGCTCTTCTGGTCCATAATCGTCCCATTCCACCAGATATTGCAGGCCCCTTCCCCTACGGCACACATCCAGCAATCGCCTGACGGTGTAGGCAGGGTGATCATCCACAAGCCGGGTGGGTGGAGGGGGATCAGTTGGACGGCTCAGGTGGCTGATATGAACTGGCTTTGAGCTGGGAGGCATGGAAGGTGGGGTGGATGCGCATGGACCTGGGGAGCTTGAGTTTAACTGTTGTAGGATTAAAAATGCTGTCAATGGTGAATGAACCCCAAGTACTGGGGTGAGAGTTTTCTGGCTTATGGCTTCAGTGGGATATCCTTGGCAGGAAGCCATCCCTTCTGACCTGGTTGGCAGTTGGGTGAGGGAACCCGATGGCGGTCAGCCAGATGCGATTGCATTTGGTGGAACAGGGTGGAATGGGTCTCTCTCCATGCCTTGCAGCAAAGGCAGTGTTGGGCTTGCATGGAGGGGACCACAATGTTGTTCTCCTGGATAGGGAATAAGGGAGGTTGGTAACCCAAGGAACACTCAAAGTGGGACTTGACAGTGGCAGTGCTGGTCACGGATTTAGGGGCATATTCTATCCAGGGTAACAGAGCTTCAGGTGGAGGAGTTATCTGCCATGACACACTGCAGCGCAGCTTCCAATTCCTGGTTGGCCTGCTCTGCCTGTCCATTGGTCTGGGGGTGGAATGCAGAAGACAAACTGATGGTGGCTCCAAGAACATTACAGAATGCCCTCCAGACTTGAGAAACAAATAGCTTGGTCAAGGTGGACTCGGCTTCAGGGGTCCACACAAAGGGAGTAGAGGTGGAGTTGAGCCTAGTGAGTGGTGCCGCACCTTGGCTGGCATCCCGAATAAACCGGTGGTAGAAATTAGAAAACCCCGGGAAACATGGGAGCTGCTTCTGGTTGGTAGGTCTGGACCATTTGATTCTCTCGGCAGTCAGCCTTCATCTGCCCACTCTCAATGATGAACCCCAGGAACCTGACAGAATTAACATTAAACTTGTACTTCTCAGCTTTGGAAAACAGGCTTTTCTCAAGTAATCTCTGCAGGACCTGACAGACATGAAGGGCTTACTCAGATGGGGTGTGAGCGAAGATTAGTACATTGTCCAGGAAGACGAACCAGTTCAAGAAACCATGGACAAGGTCATTGATAAGGGCTTAGAACACTGCCAGGGCATTGATGAGGCCGAATCACATTGCCAGGTATTTGAAGTGGCCCAGGCGGGTATTTAACACTCCGAAATGTATTTCTTCATGGCCCCCCTCTCAGGGCAGAGTAGCCTCAGGAGGGAGGTCAATGGCACTGTTGTACGGCTTGTGAGGTGATAGTGAGAGGTCCTGGTCCTTGCTAAAGGCCTCACCTAGGTCATGATAGTCAGGGGCTACGGCTGAGAGGTCTTGAGGGTTTAGAGTAATAGGTGCTCTAGTGACCCCAATGGGTGGAAGGTCCGATCTCAGGAAAGCAGAGTGGCAGAAGGGACTCCAGTTGATGACTCTCCTGGCAGACCAGTCTATTTGGGGGTTGTGCTTTGTTAACCAAGAGTGACCCAAACTAGGGGGTGCTTGTGGAGGTGATTGAACTGTTTTGAACTGGACTCGTTGCTGGTGGTTACCAATACATGACCAGAAGCAGTGGAGTGGTATGATGAGTGACTTTGTCCAAGAGCCTGCCGTCCAGCACATTGACCATCACTGGAGGATTCAGAGGTTCCACAGGCAGGCCAGTCTTGGATGCTAACTCCAGATCCAGGTCTTCTGTGCCAGTGTCAAGCAGGGCTAGTAGGGGGATGGAGATTAATTTGTGGTGCAGGGTGGCAGGACTTTGGAGTCAGGACCAGGAGATTTTAGATGTTTGGCTCACCAGTAACTCCCTTGCTAACGGTGAGCCCCTCCCTTTAGACTGCAGAGGACAGGTGGCGATGAAGTGGCCTGACTGACCACAGTAAATACACACCCCAGCCTGGAGCCGGCATTTACGCTCGGCCAGGGTGAGATGGGCATCGCCTACTTGCCTGGGTTCTTCTGCTAGCTGGGGGGGGGGGCAGAAGGGACTTGAGGTTGATGGACGGTGAGACAGACAAGGGGTTTGAGACTAGCTGACTCTCTCTAAGCACTACTCCCACATGCGGTTAACTGCATGGCAAGTGAAATCAGCATGTTGAAAGAGTCTAACTGATCTTTCATGGCCAACTCATCCTTTAGCTGCTGGCAGAGGCTGTCTACACTCACTAGAGTGCTTCCTTGTTCCACACAGACTTGGCGGGGCCAAGCCAGTCAATCATGGCCTGGTGGCTCTCATTGAGTATGTAAAGATGTAGGGAAACGGGCTCTGCTGGGCCCGTTATGGCCAGATTGTTCTGTTAGAAATTAACCCAAAGCCGAGAGGACCCAAATGCAGAACAAAGACACAGGCTTACTGTTAACATGATTTATTGTGGCTGCTTGGGTGGAATGGGTGTACACAGTGTAAAGCGCTTTGGATAAAAGGGCTATATAAGTGCGCCATTTACCATTTATGAGACGATAGTTCAGATTTCAGCTTTAATTTCCACATATGTACATCTAGGTGTATTAAACAACTTAGAACATGGCACATTTTGTTTGAAGCCACCCATTTTTTCAACTGATCAAAACTATTAGAACATGACTGATAGGTGTCTCTTGCTGCCCAGGTGTGCCCTGTTAAATTGATTGTTTAAAAAATGAATAGCTCTGAATATCTACTCTTGGATTGAGCCCTTAGGTTTTACCTTGCATTTGTTGCTAAAAAAGGACATGGGAGAATATGGGACAAAAGCAAGCCATTTTGAAGCTGAGAAAAATAGGAAAAATCTATCTGAGCCATTGCAGAAGCATTGGCTGAAGCATATAGCAATTTGGAATGTTCTGAAAATGAAAGAAACCACTAGTGTACTAACAACCAGACATGAAACAGGTCAGCAAAGGAAAACAACAGCAGATTATGACAGGAACATTGTGAGAGCTGTGAAGAAAAACCCTAAAACAACTGTTAGTGACATCACCAACAACCTTCACAGGTGAGTGAAGGTATCACAATCCACCATTCGAAGGTGCCTTCAAGTGAAGATATTTAGAGGTACCACAAGATGCAAAAAAGTCATGAGCAGTAACAGTCAGAAGGCCTGATTTGAATTCTCAAAGAAATACAGAGATGAGCCACAAAAGTTCTGGAACCAAGATTAACCTTTACCAAAGTGATGGAAATGCCAAAGTGTTGAGAAAGAATGGATCTGCTCATGATCCAAAACATAGAAGCTTATTAGTCGAGCATGGTGGAGGTACTGTAGTGTCATGCATGTGGAGGTTGGGCTTGCATGGCTGCTTCTGGAAAAGGCTCACTAATCGTTATTGATTATGTAACACATGATGGTAGCAGCAGAATGAATTCAGAAGTCTACAGAAATAATCTCTCTACCAATTTACAGAGAAATGTATCCAAGCTAATTGGGAGCCGCTTCATCATGCAGCAAGGCAATGAAGCAAAAAGTACTGCCAACACAACACAGGACTTCATCAGGGGAAAAAGTTTATGGTTTTAGACTGGCCAACTCATTCACCAGATCATGCAACACTTTGGTTATGTCAGTGGGTCACGGTCTTGATGCAGTTATTGCAGGCAAGGGACATGCAAACAAACATTACATGTTATGTTTTAAGTTGTCTATCTAGATGAAAATATCAGGAAACGAAGAGAGATTAGAATTGGCCTTGCTGTTCCAGTACATTTGGAGGGGAATCTATGCTGACTGGATCATTGCTAGTGATTTTATTTTGTGATAAGTAAGTGGTAATGCCCAATGAGAATATATAACAACAACAACAATAATAATAATAACTAGTATTATCATCATAATCATCATCATTATTATTATTATTATTATTATTATTATTATTATTATTATTATTATTATTATTATTATTATTATTATTATTATTTTCCATTTCCTTAACTGCCCATTTCTTTCTTCGTGTCTTGTTCCCCATATCCACTCTGCTTTCTTTCTGTCTCCTTCTATGTTACACAAACTGTGTCTCACATAAATTTTATAAAAGTATCAATGTTTCCCTCTTTCTATAGTTGGTCCGATCCTGGTAGTGGAACCAAGGCCTGTAACGGTGGATATGGACTCTGATGTAACGTTGAACTGTAAATGGGCAGGAAATCCTCCTCTTACACTCACCTGGACAAAAAAGGGCTCCAGTATGGTACATAAACACTATTATACTATATCTCTAAATACTATAGCAAAAACACAACATCTACAAATTTAAAAGAGATTGTAGTTACCGTATTTTCCGCACTATAAGGCACACCTAAAATCCTTAAATTTTCTCAAAAAAACGGCTGTGCGCCTAATAATCCGGTGCGCCTTTTGAGTTGCAAAATCTGTAAAAATGTTGTGCGACTTTGGTCGGACACTCAGACAGACCTTCAAACAAAGAACAATAATGTGCAATGTGCTCTTAGCCCTGAGGGGTTTAAATAAGTGCAGGAGAACTGTCTTTATTTAAGAACAAAACAAACAAACAAGCACCGCTTAGCATACCCGGCTAAGGCTAACCATACTGGCTTCAAACAGACATGCATTCGGCAAACACTCAGACAGACCTTCAAACAAAGAACAATAACGCGCAATGTGCTCTTAGCCCAGAGGGGTTTAAATACCCAACATATCAAACCAAACACAACAGAGCTGGGATATCATCACTGAATCCAACCAATCCAAAACAATTAGTCACGTGTCTAGAGTTACTTCATGCTGGGGTGCCATCTGCTGGCCGAGGCGTAACAACTGTATGTTTTAGCTTGCGCCTTATAATCCAGTGCGCCTTATGGTGCAGAAAATATGGCAAAACATTGTGAATAGAGTTATGCTATAGAGTTTACACTGATGTATGTTGCAATTTCCTAGCACACTGGATTTAAATAAATAAATAAAAATTACAAGAAAGCTAACAAAACCTCAAAAATATTTGCCATTTTCAACAGTTTCTATCTGTTGACTCTCTGTATGAGGACCATGCCACTGCTAAACTTCAACAGAAAGGTCAGGTTACTATTCACAACTAAAAAAAAAGCCTAAAGGTGTTTTGTGGACAGATAAGTTCAAGATGAACACTGTTTCAAGGTAACCAATACTAGAATGATAAAACATGAAAGAAAAGGGAGAAAATCAAAAGGAAATGCTCATGATGTAAATTTGTGTCTTGGCTGCAAGTGAAAGGAAATGGATATCCAGCATTTGAAAACAAGTATTATTTACACAGCTAGTGTCAAAACTTGTCCATTTACTTTGGGTCTAGAAGTTTAGGGATGTTTTATGTATATAAAGCATATAAAATTTAATATGATTCACCCAATATAGACATAATGCCTTCAAATTAAAACTATCTTTAACCTTACACACAAGAACAACTGAGTAATTGTACCACATTGCATGTATTGACTGCCCTGTTTTTGTTGTTGTGTTGTTTTTTTACATCAAAATATACATTTTGTAGTTAAATCTTTCAATTAATTGCTTAAGTGTAATCCTAATTAATGCACATGTTCTGTTCAGTTTTTAGCAGAACCTGTCCCATTAACCTGGACTCTTCTGATTTCACAACGTTAAAAACATTTGTAAAACATTATAAAATATCTTCATCTTAGTTGTTTTCAATATAAATATATTTATGAAAATAGGTACACAAAACAAATACATAGTAATTTGATGGCAGGGTTGTTTGCAAATAAAAGATGGAGGTCATATGACAGAGTTTAAAATGACCACTGAATTTACCACCAATAATTTATAAGGACCAATACTCATAAACATATAAGTATAAATTATTTGTTTATTATAAAAATTGTGCATCATCTCAGAAAAAAACAAAACATTTTTAATATTGCTTCAGTGTTTGTAAACATTTAAGAGAAGTTTCAAATGTTTGGTCTGAACAGACGGGTTTACTAGAGCAAATAATGAAACTTGATAAACACATTAAACACAACATACACTTAAATCTGTTATTATATTACCATAGTGCTAAATTGTGTGCTATATACATTATATTACTCAATCTTACAGAGTCCTCAAAGTTATTTTCTTGCTTTCTTGTTTTTCTCTGGCAGGTTCTCAGTAATAATAATCAGATGTATTTGAAGTCAGTGAGTCAGGCTGATGCAGGACAGTATGTGTGTAAAGCCATTGTACCCAGGATTGGGGTTGGGGAGACAGAGGTCACACTTACAGTCAATGGTTAGTACAACACACACACACACACACACACACACACACACACACACACACACGTTACAATAGTCAAAGTGGTTATAAAAAGAAGTACAAATACAATTTTCAGATTTTTTGGATTATTTTCCATGGGAAATTACATCATATTTTCACATCATTTTGAAGTTATTTCAAACAAAAATGTTCTATAGCCCTATGATTGACTGGTGTCACATGCAGGTTGTATCACTGACTTTCCCAGAGTGTTCTAGGTCCACCACGAGCCTGACCAGGATAAAGTGATTACTGAAAATGAATGATTGAAGAATGAATGAATTGAATGAATGAATGAATAAATTAATATTCTTCTGCAGTCCATGTATAGACATTCATTCAACATATACATTTCCTTACGTTTTTCCTGAGGTTCTGCTGGGTAGTGTTCTTAAGGCTGTGTTGTGAAAATGACTTGTTTTCCAAGTCATTTTGTTCAGCCTTTGAATGACTTACACCCACATAATGTCTGACCAAAAACCTTACGTGCACATTTTTAATACTTAATATAGAACTAACTTTAATATATAACTGTATTAATAATATTAATAGTGATTTTTTAAAAGCTGATTATTTGACAGGTCCGCCAATTATTTCAAGTGAACCAGTTCAGTATGCTGTGAGAGGTGAGAAGGGCGAGATCAAATGCTATATTGCGAGCACACCTCCTCCTGACAAAATTGTGAGTAGACACACACACATGTTATGAAATTTATGAAGTGTCCAGCCCTGTGATATATCTGATGTATGTTCCATGTTTTTAATGCTACTTAGGTAACAGCCCTATGGTGTTAGGTATGGTGGAAAGGTTTATTTTTACTTTTACATGGACAGTAGTAATCTAATTATTGACCTTACTTTGAGTAAGTCACACGTCATTACATCACCGCGCCACACCGTCTGACATCCCTCCAGAATTTCACGTATTAACATACAGTTCATCTTCATTAGGGTGCCATGTGTACAGTTTGGGTGTTTTTATTTAAAATTTTTATGAACGCTTCCAGTAAGGTTAATTAATTGTCATGCTATACATGCTAATAGTTGACTGCTTGAAGCCATAGGCTGCATCCCAAACCGCGTATTTACCAACTGTGTAGTAGCCGAGATACACTTATTTTGCCTGCTATAGGCCTATAGTATTAAAGTACACGGTTTGAGACGTAGCCGTGCTCTCTTGTTTGCCGTAAAACGGTTGATCACTGCCATGTGTGTAAGTGTCCTGTCGCAAAACTCTCGAGGAGGCTCAAAGCCGTACACATCATGTATATTGCAAAGATATTGATGCTCTATTTGATCAAAAGCTTTTTCTTGATCAATTGAAATAAAGCCTATGTCAAGATCGACATATCCAGAGACATCCAGAATATCCCTGATAAGAGAAATATTAACCATAATCGACCTTCTGGGTATACAATAGATCTGGTCAGATTTGACCACTTGCCCCATCACATCTTTTAAGCTGTTGGCCAAAGCCTTAGAGAGAATCTTTAAATTTGTACATAGAAAGCTTACGGGTCACCAATACTTTATTTCCTGTAAGTCACCTTTCTTAGGCAGTAAGGTGACCACCGCCCTCCTACAACTTGGAGGGAGGGAACCCACAGCCAAACTTTTATTTAAAACTGCAAGGGGTCCTTGCACATCACTCCCCAAAAGACCATATAAAACTCCATGGAGAGACCATGCTTTACCAGTCTTCATATCTTTTAAAGCATTTAAGAGACTTATTCCAGATTGCTGGGACTACGGTTGCTTCTAAGGCCAAACAGACTTCATATAAAACCATAATTAACTTTTTTACACTATCTGTTGTACCCAGATGAGGATAGGTTCCCTCCTGAGTCTGGTTCCTCTCTAGGTTTCTTCCTCTTAACATCTTAGGGAGTTTTTCCTTGCCACCATCGCCACCGGCTTTCTCAATTGGGATAAATTCGAACATTTAAAATCTGTATACTGTGTTTATATGTTTATGTAAAGCTGCTTGTAGACAATGACTTTTGTAAAATGCACTTTACAAATAAAATTTAATTGAATTTAATTGAAAATCTCCTGCTCCGCGAGAGGCTTATCATCTTTTACTGCAGAGTCTTGTCTAATATTTTGCAAACCATCATAAAAATTGGCAGCCAACTTCTCATTTTCTTTATATTCACTACTATATACAGTATCTCACAAAAGTTAGTACATCCCTCACAACCAAATTTAACACACCTACTCCCCATTCACACCTGAGACCTTGTAGAACTAAGAAGTCACATGACACCGGAAAATGGCTAATTGGGCCCAATTTGGACATTTTCATTTAGGGGTATACTCACTTTTGTTGCGAGCGGTTTAGACAATAATGTCTGTGTGTTGAGTTATTTTACTCAAGCTGTACACTCACTAATTTACATTGTAGCAAAGTGTAATTTCTTCAGTGTTGTCACATGAAAAGTTATAATCAAATATTTATAGTAGCAGAGCTGACATGCAAGGTGCTAACTGGCCATTGGGAACAACTTTGGGTTTGGTGTCTTGCCCAAGGACACTTCAGAGTGTGGAGTCACATGGGCCGGGAATCGAACCGCCAACCCTAAAATTAGTAGACAACCCGCTCTACCAACTGAGCCACAGCCGCCCCAATTTTAAACTTTACACTCTATCAAGACATTTTTGTTCCCCAATAACTTCAACGTTTTGCAAGTTAATAATCTCAGATTCAAGTTTTCTCAGTGAATGCATAATATCCCGATAGCCATTGAAAGCATACTGTTGACATAATGCTTTTAATTCTACTTTCCCACAATCCCAACACTGTCGTAAATCTTTAAAACAAATTTTTGCTATTTTTTTAAAGTTTCCCAAAATTACTAAACATATCTCTAAAATTTGTATACCCCAACAAATATACATTAAAATGCCAATAAGAACTCTTTAGTGCTTATTGGTGAACAGTGATCCAAAAAACCAAATGGAGTAATCAAACACTTTTTAACAATATTAAAGTGATATCTAAAACAATAAAGCCTATCAAGCCTGGCCATAGAAACAACATTATCTCTAAAGTGTGACCATGTGTACTGTCTGTTGATACTGTTCAATTCTTTCTACACATCACATAAACTGTGGGATTCAGTTTAATTTACATATTACACGACTTGAAGCAGTGTAAGGTTCCAAATGATTCCTATCAAGAACATAATTTTCTGTACAGTTAACCATCCCCCACCCCCCAAAGAGATAATCATCTGAGTGCCAATTTTGTAAAAAAAAAACACTAATAATCATAAACACCGACATTATTAAAGTAGACAATTCCTTCAGTCCCATTTTTGGAGAATATAGATTAAGAAAAACAAAATTAAATTTTTCAAAAACTAGTAGCCTACTAGGTATCATTTGCTTTATTTCACATGAAACATCACTCCACCTTTAACAAGATCAAATGTGTGAGGTACACTTCCCCTTGCCACTCTTTCCTCCAATCAATTTCATTCAAGCAAGCACTGTGTGTTTCCTTTATATACAATGCATTAACACTTTTCTGACTAATTAACTGAAATAGTAGTGCTCTTTTTTATATATCTCTAGCCCCATTCAAATTAAGGGTGCCCACTTTTATTCCAGTCATTTGATTAAATAATTTTAAACAACCTATAACAACACACACTGGCTTAAAAAAAAAGAAACCTGTCACGCCTCGACCAGCAGAGGGCACCACTACACGGACTTTGCCCGGTCATGTGATCCACTCACATGGGTCAATGCCGGAAGTATGGACAAATGGACACAGGTGTTTTCAGTTTTGTTTGGTAATCAAGTGGGTTGTATAAGTTCCTGGTTTTCTGCACGAAGTTGCTCGTTATTGGTTATTGTTAGGATGTTTGAAGGTTCGGATGTGTTGTGAAACGTTTTGACTGTTTTTGGTTTATGTTTTGGTTAGATATAAATAAAGCACGGTTCTTACTGCACTTGCATCCAGCCTCTTTCTCCGCCGCAGCGGCGTCGTGACAGAATAACGAGCCCAAACAAGGACGCAGCAGTAAGTACTATATCTGGAAGCAGCAGGCGGCCTTGTGGCGGACTTTGTTTTTTCAGTAATCCGGGACACGGAGGAGCTGTCAGTCGCACTGAAGCGACTGGCAGAACAAATGGAACTGGTAAAACAGCTAAAGCAAGCCGGCGAGGAGGCTTCACCCATATACAAATGGTTCCTGGACTATCTCCCGATTGAGCTGGCGAGGCTCACGCGCCGGCAGGCGCAACTGGCGCAGCCCAAGAGCCCCGCTA
>JAFFST010042069.1:36010-55620 GCA_022414735.1 Noturus placidus | reverse complement strand
CACCTCTACTCTGTACTCAGTGACCCAGTTCCATTGGCAGCCATACATGCTCATACCATAACACTTCCTCCACATGTTTTGACAGATGATGTAGTATGCTTTGGAACACAAGCCGTTCCTTTCCGTCTCCATATTCTTCTCTTCCCATCATTCTGGTATAATTTAATCTTGCATCATTTTTTTAGCAAACGTAAACCGTCTGTATTTACATTCATGAAAGTGTCTCTTGATTGTAATCTTTGACAATAATTCGCCTACTTTCTCCAGAGTGTTCTCTACTTGGCTAGATGTTGTGAAGGGGTTTTTCTTCAAAAAGGAAATAATTCTGCATTCATCCATTTTAGTTGTTTTCCATGGTCTTCCAGGCTTTTGGTGTTGCATAGTTCACCAGTGCATTCCTTCTTTTTAAGAATGTACCAAATTGTTGATTTGGGCACTCGTAAAGTTTATGCTCTCTTTCTGATAGGTCTGTTTTGTTTCAGCCTAATAATGGCCTTCTTCACTTTCATTAACACCTCTTTGGACCCCATGTTGAGAGTTCTCGTGAACAGCTATCAAATGCAAATTTGAGGCTTAGAATCAACTTCAGACCTTTTATCTCCTTGATTTGTCATGATAAAATGAGGAAACAGGCCACACCTGGCCATGAAACTGCTCATCAGTTAATTGTTCAATTATTTTTGAGCCTGTGAAAATAGAATAAATTACTAATTCCAAAACTATTAATGCAATATTTTTGTTAAAGCCCTTGAATTAAAGCTGAAAGCCTGCAATTCAATCAAATCATGATTGCTTCATTTCAAATCAACTGTGGTGGTGTACAGAGACACAATTATTAAAATTGCCATATTACCTGACTGTAGCCATCTACTCATCTGTAGCTGAACCCCCCCCAGAAAGGCTCATTGTTGGTCAAATGTTTGGCATGTGAATGATAATGGGGTCTCACATGTAAAAACTAATTAATCTACCTCTGGACATGCAGGACTGTTGCTATCCCAGTCCTGTACAGACTAGAACAGGGAAAAACACTGAACTGTGCAGTGCAGCAGTACTTCAGCACTGAAAATAAGAACACACACACGCGCACACACACACAAACACACACACACACACACTCACACAAACTAAACACAAACACACAGAGACTCACGGTGCACGTCGAGTGAGACACTGGCTCGTTTGCCCAGTGGCACAGCCAGATTGGAGGCGACACAGGTAAAGTTGTGTCCAGTGTCTGTGTCTACTGGTTGAATAGGCAGAAAACTGCGTGTAGTTACTCGCTTCCTGTCAGGTAAAACCTCCTGAAAGAGATGAGAAAGATGTGTTTGTGTGTGTAAGAGAGATTCGTATTAATGTAGTTACATTAGAAGAGATTGTATGTGTATGTGTGTCTTTGTTACCAGTTTATACTAAGCCTTTGTTCTCTGCTAATCTATTTTGATCCCTGTTCTGATTTTTGCCTTGCATATTTTATTTACATTTACGGCATTTGGCAGATGCCCCTATCCAGAGAAACATTTATCTCATTTATACAACTGAGCAATTGAGGGTTAAGGGCTCAAGGGCCCAGCAGTGGAAACCTGTCAGTGCTGGGATTTGAACTTACGACCTTCTGATCAGTATCCCTCCTAACCACTGAGCTACCACTAGCTGTAGCTTTTTATGTTGTTTGCCGATCCCCTGACCATTGTCTGTTCACTGTTCCTAATTTTTGCTTAACATTAGTTGCAAGCTTTTTTAATAAAGCATTCATCCATCCTTGTCACAGGACACTGTCTATGCGTTTGTATATATATTAGAATTCTAGATAGCTGGTTACATGTGGCTACATGTGTTATACTGTATGTGGCCACAAATATAATGGAAATGGCAAGGTGTGCTGTTTTCCACAATAATATCTGGTTTTGTGAATAGGATTTGTTGAAGGATGTTTCATATGTAAATATCTGTGTAAAAGTTACATTTTAATACATTTTACATTTATTCATTTAGCAGATGGTTTTATCCAAAGCAACTTACAAATGAGAAAATACAAGCATAATACTTTTAAAAGTTTCTGACTAACTGATATTAGTTTGTGTTGTCTAACATTACCTGAAAGAGCATTAGCTAAGTTAGTTGGCCAACTCTCTGTAAAAATTAGCTAGCCATATTATTTTGCTAGATTTGATTGTTTGGTAAACTTCATAATATTGGGGGGAAACATCATTGTCACATTTATGAGTGCATAAGTAAATATATGTCATTGTACAGTGGATATAAAAAGTCTACACACACAGCAGGTTTTTGTGATGAGAAAAAAATGAAAAACAAATATCAGTACTTTTGCATATTTAAGGTAAAAATTACAACCTATGCAATGCCACTGAAAACCAAAGTGACATTTCAGGAAAGAAAACTGCATAACTGTACACACCCTTTGAACTAATAGTTGTAGCACATATTGATTTTATTACAGCACTCAGTCTGTTTGTATAAGAGTCAATCAGCTTGGCACATCTTGACTTGGGAATAGTTTCCAACTCTTCTTTCCAAAAAGGTTCAAGATCTGTCAAATTGCAAGGGTATCTCCTGTGCAGAGCCCTCTTTAGGTCCCTCTACAGATTTTCTATTGGGTTTCAAGTCTGGGCTCTGGCTGGGCAATCCCAAAACATTTATCTTTTTTTTGCTGAAGTCATTCTTTTGTTGATTTGGATGTGTGCTTTGGAACATTGCTGAAAAGTGAACGTTCTCTTCATTGTCAGCTTTCTAGCAGATGCCAGAAGATTCTGTGCCAAAATTGACTGATACTTGGGCGTATTCATGATTCCTTCCACCTTCACTAAAGCCCCAGTTCCAGTTGAAAAAAAGCAGCACCCAAAGCATGATGTTTCACCATGGGTAGGGTGTTCTTTTGCTGATGTTGTTTATTATTTTTGTGCCAATTATACCTTTTACAATTTTGGGCAAAAAGTTCAATCTTGGTCTCATTAGACCATAACATATTTTACCACATGGTTTGGAGAGACTGGATATATGCTTTTGCTATGTTTAGCTGGGCTTGGATGTGTTTTTTCATCAGAAAAAAGGCTTGCATCTTGCCACCCTGCCCCATAACCCAGACATATTAAGAATATGGGAGACAGTTGTCACATGTAGGGAGCAACCAGTACTTGCCAGAAAGAGCTGCAGCTCTTTTAATGTTGTTGTAGGCCTCTTGACAGCCTCCCTGACCAGTTTTATCTTTGTCTTCTTAACACATTTTCTTAACAGGAGGGACATCCTGTTCTTTATGTCACTGTTGTGCCATATTTTCTTCACTTGTTGATGACTGTCTTCACTGTGTTCCATGGTATAACTAATGCTTTGGAAAAAATTTTTGTAGCCCTCACCAGAGCGATACCTTTCATTATTGAGATCCTGTTGATTCTTTGTAAGCGCTTTGTGACCCATGCCTCTTGTAGTAGCATGCAACCAAGTAGATATCAGAAAATCCCACAAGAACAGCTGAGATTTATTTGGAGTTAATCAGAGTCACTTCAGGTGAAGACAGGTGTGCAGTGAGCTTGATGATTCATTGATACTGAACACAGTCACATACATAGTCCAATTATAAAATGTGTGTACACTTATGCAATAAGGTTATTAGGTTAATTTTTAAAATATTACTTTTTCTGAAATGTGCTACTTTTCAGTGGCATTGCATAGGTTGTCATTTTAACCATAAAGTTCTGATTTATCTTTGTTTTTTTACACCACAAAAAACATGCTGCTTTAACAGGGGTGTATAGATTTTTTATTTCCACTGTATATATTATGGACTTCTTTTTTATTAGTTTAGCTCTCTCTGTATGTGGGTGTGTGTGTGTACCCACAGTGCTAGTATGAGCTCCTTCCACTGTAACTCCATCTTTGTACCACTCTATTGTCGAGAGTGGTTTGGCCCCTCGCGACACACATGTCAGGTTATACGAGATTCCTGCTGTCAACAAAATCTCTGGAGCACCTTCTATCACTGGATCATCTGGGGGAACTAATAAGGAAGAACAAGAGATCACACTTAGTCATCCCATTCTAATTTGTCACATATTCACTCACAGGCCCCAAAGAGGTATATGAAGATAAGTGTATGATATTTGATAGTATAATTTTTAACAAATAAAATATATTTTTACTATGTACGATTAAACATTTAGTTTGTCTACATTCAGTAGTTTGGATGTGCAATATGTGGTGGACTATGAAAACCCTTCACATGGTAACATTTTGATTTTTCAATGAGCTATAGTTCTGATAATTACAGGTTTCCCTGAACTGAAATATGCTTCTCTTTCACATGCATATAAAACACAATTTTTTAAACAGATTTGAAGCATTTTGAATTCTGCTTACCCCCAAAAATGAAAAAGAGGAAAATTGCATTGCAATTTCACTTAGACAGCCTACTTAGCGCTATATTTATAACTTTATTTACTTATTGAAAAACATTACTATTATTAAAAAAAAAGGTTTACAAGGAAATGAGATATAATTTAAGTTTATAAATGTTAATTGATTAGGCTTACTGTATTTACATTTGACTATGGCATGTAACTATCCAAGAATTGGTCATACTGTGAGAAAATTACACTTAGCTAAACGGTCTGCACTTATATAGCACTTTTATCCAAAGCGCTTTACACTGTGTCTCATTCACCCATTCACTCACACAGCTAGCACAGCTGCCATGCAAGGCACTAACTTGCCATTGGGAGCAACTTGCCCAAGGACACTTCGGCATGTGGAGTCAGGCCGGGAATCGAACCTCCAACCCTACGATTAGTGGACAACACGCTCTACCACCTGAGCCACAGCCGCCACGATTTTAGACATCTTTATGCAAACTGTGCATTCACTGATGGATGCTTTTAAAAATATTTCTATGTTGTTTAAATATAATATGTTTCCTTTAATTAGAGATTTCAAAGTGTTCTACTGGCAGAAAAACTAAAATTGTCAAAACGTAATTTTGTTTTTGTCATTTTTGTCCATTTTCCAGAATAGACCTGTACCAACATCGGACAGGTTGTTCCGGACTTACTCTCATAATATTAACTGTCTGTCTCTAAAATTATATGTTTTTACTAATAACCATGTTTATGTTAATTTAGGAATCTCATGTATCACAATCTATCAGGTGCCATTTGTAACTTCCATAGTGTTGTTATTTAGGTAGCTAAATAATCTTAACTAAGCTAAATATCTTAGTTATCAAGTTAGAAAAGCAAGACTTCTTGATCACACAAGAGGGATTCCTACACATGTTACCATACTAAGGTTTCATTTCTGTTAAAATACTGCTCAATGAAAAAAGCACAGGTAGACAGCATTTTAATTGTCAATGTTTCAAAACTTCATTTCAAAGATACCATAGAAAAACTGCAATTAGCCCTAAGAAAGTAGATGTTTAAAACCTGCTTGTTTAAATAATATATATTTAATGTATGTGGAAAATCGTGTGATTTGAAAATATAATATAACAAGTTTAGATTTGAACAACAGTGCACAGGATTGTTTCCATAAGAAAAAATAAAATGTCATTCTAATCTAAAAACACATTGTAGCTAATTTTTTTTAAATGTCAGGTCACCAGGTAACACAAGATGTTAACCCAAATAAGATATAGTCTTTGGGGCTGAATCGAATAACTTGAAGACATCTAAACAAACACACACACACACACACACACACACACACACACACACACACACACACACACACACACACAATGTTACCACATCCTCTCAAGAATACACTACCTTCACAGTCTATATAAGAGGGGGGGAGAAATGAGACACAAAGAGAAATAAAAGGAGGGAGAGACAGAGAAAAAAACAGACAATTGTTGAGGATTGTATTATTAAGTTCCTCCCACCAGAGGGCGCCACTCCGTTTTCCTTAAGCACAAACGCATGCGCATTCTCACTCACACGAGCGCGTGCACACACACACACACACACACACACACACACACACACACACACACACACACACACACAATTGCGATGACAATGATGACATCATTGATCGTGTGACCGGGCGGGGGGTTTGGGAGTATTAGAATTCGCAACGATTACATCACCCTTTAGCTCAGCCAATCCTTGCAGATAGCCAACTTGTGTGTGTTCGTGTGTGTGCGCGTGTGTATCTATAGGTCAGAATCATCTATTTGCATGATGAGCAGAGAAGGACTAACACGAGGGCAAGAAGTAAAGGAGTACAAAGCGAAAGGACAAAGAAAGATGCAAGTGGCATAAGCAAAGGAATAAGGCCAGAGTAACCGCAAGGAGAAAAGCGAGTAAGAAAGAAAGAAGATTTGGCTAAATGTATTTGAGATAATAGTGGTGACTGGAACTGAATAAATCACAATAGATCAGACTGTGTGTGTGTGTGTGTGTGTGTGTGTGTGTGTTTAAGAAGCCCGCTGGCACATGAACTCATTATATATTTGTAAAAAAATATTATTATTATTATTATTATTATTATTATTATTATAAACAACTATATTTATATAGCACCTTTAATACATAAAGCAGTTTAAAGAATTTTACAAAATGACAATTATATAAGACAATAAAATGGTAAATGGAGAGAAACTTAAATAGAACATTAGAACATTAAGAGGTATATGATTAATACGTATCATTAAAAACTTAATTAAAACAAACAAAAAAATGGAGTAGATAAGGGGAGAGGGAGGAGTGACTCCTTACAGACTGGATTACAAACAATACAAATCTTAGCAGACTCTGGGACTATATATGCACCATTGTATGTTTGAACTGCGGATGTATGCATTAGGCATGCATGCAGGTGTTGTATGACCTGAGTGTGTGTGTGAATGTTTGTATCTAGTATTGTTTGCTAATTAAGTGTTTGCAATGAGAATTTATATGTCTGTGTGTTAATGTATTTTGTATGTCTAAATATAATTGTATTTTGTATATTTGAATACTGTATATACACCACCATCCATTTTATTAGGTACACCTGCACATTCAAGCAGTTTTCTAATATGTAAAAAAAATCATGCAGGTACAGGTGAGTGTATTATGTATTTATACAAGAATACATGCAAGTGTCTAACGTTTCAGTGTGATCTCACCCCTTAAGTCCTCTCCAATGCCGAGAGCGAGTCCATCTTTGGTCCACTGGACGATGCCCGTGTAGTTAAATACCACACAGGAGAGTACAACCCGCTCCCCCAACACCACAGACTGATCTGCCGGCTCCTGAGAAAACCTTGGCCCAGCCAGCACTGACCAAGAAAGAGAGAATGGCATAGGCACATGTAACAAAATTCTGCAAATTGAAGATAAAAAATAAATAAACAGTTTATACATGTAAACAGTAATACAAAATCTAATAATAATTTTATGCATTTATATCATGCAGTTTTCTCGAAATATTGTATGTTCTTTCAAGTCACTGTTCTTCTTTTGTCTTTTACTTGCCTCTTTCTTTAATATATTTTTTCCTTTCCTACAGAAACACTAATGCAGAAGACATGAAATACGCTATGTACTGTAGACTGCTTCTGAGGCTGTGGTGAAGCCAGTGGATATTTAAATTGCTAGATGATGTAATAGCTGTAGTCAAAACATAACATTCATTCCCTGGGGTTCTAAAGTTCCAAGTATAGGCAAGTTCCTTCTCCTTACCTTGTCAACATGTTAGCCAAAAGATGCTTCACAAAATAATTAGCCAGTCACCTTTTGGTTTCTCTTACAGGAAAATGTAATCAGCTATACAATGGAGAAACCAAGACAAGACAGGCTGATCACTTTGTTGGTAGGTGTGTGTATACAGTGGGAGAAAAAAGTATTGGACGCGTCAACATTTTTTTCAGTAAATATATTTCCAATGAAAGGAACGGAAAGGAACGTCATCACTGAATTGAACTTCATCATGCAGCAACACAACAAAGGACTTCATCAGCCAAAAAAAGAAGGTTTTAAACAGGCCAAGTCTATCACCAGATCTTAACCAAATTGAGCATGCATTTGACCTCCTTGAAGAGGAGACTGAATGGGGACCACCCCAAAAAAAAAGAAAAGCTGAAAAAAGAAGAAGCTGCAGTACAAGCCTGGAAATGCAGAATAAAAGAAAAATACAAACAGTTTGATTATGTCAGTGGGTTGCATGCTTGATGCAGTTATTGCAAGTAAGGGATATCAATCTAATATTAATATTAAAACTTAATATTAAGTGTTATTTACTTTTAGTTATGTTAAGAGTATCTGATCCAACACTTTTGTTCACCGAACAATTGGGTGGTCTCCCACCCATGTTTGACACATCTAGATGTAATTATCAGGGAATGAAAGCTGACATTCTGATCCATCAAGTCATGTTCATGGTTCTTGTTGTTCCAATACTTTTGTACATGAATGAATATATTGGATATAAAACAACACACTGCTGAAATAGAACCCAAATATAGATTCGCTGTTTCGTAGGATTTTCTTGACATCTTCTTGGTTCTTGAGTTTACAAAGCATGCATGGGATTGCTTCTCTTCAGCTTGAACTGGGCCTCTAGTCAAGATAAAGGGAGCCATGGAAAACTCCAAATACTAACAGGTAGTATTTTTGTGCCAGGTTTGGCACAAAAACTGTAGGCCTCTGTTACACAGCTGAACATGAAGAAAATGTTCACCTTTCAGCATGACAATGACCCAAAGCATAAATCCAAGTCAACAAAGTGTGGCAGAAGGGAATATACAACTGTCTTGTAGTGGAAATAGTCAACACTTAACTAAGGAAGACTGAGTGAGCAAAAGGATTCCTACCCAATGCTTTTACTCTGTACAAATTGTGGTTGTATGTTGGTACCTATTGTGTTGCAACATAGTGATGCTCAAGATGAGGTAAGGTGGGCTTCAGGATTTGTTCTGTAACACGGTGGCCACCTGAAGTGTGTGTGTGCAGATAACTTGAAAGGTAAGTATAAACTACAAGATCCCGTCCTCCACAGATCTAACAAGATAGAGAATCACCCACACTCCTTAGTAAGTGACTCAGAATTAGCATTTAAATAGTTTTTAGCTTAACTTACAAAGACGTGACAAAATAAAATTGTTGAAAATAAAAATGCTTCAAATCAACTTTGTGACTGTTTCAGTTGAATGATAAACAAACAAAAAAACCAAACAATTATTCAGTGTCCCTCCTTGACCACACTGAAGTAGTTCATGATAAAATCATTTCAGCTCAAAATAGAAAAAGGTTACTTCAAAATCAGAAAGAATGCTATTCAGTCCAATCTCATGTCAGAATATTCATGAATGCATATAAGAAGAAAGTACATGAATCCTTTTCAGAAAAAGTCACTGGTTACAGTTCCACGAAAGTTTTTACAACTCAAAAGTTCAGTCTTTATCACTTATGAAGAAAAAAATGATGACTTGCTTAATTTTAATTTAATTTTAATTTATATAGCGCTTTTTACAATGGTACATTGTCTCAAAGCAGCTTTACAGAAATATCATTTTTACATTTACAAGCGACTTACTAATGAGATCACATTCACACACCAATGGTAGCAGAGCTGCCATGCAAGGTGCTAGCTTGCCATTGGGGGCAACTTAGGGTTCAGTGTCTTGACCAAGGACACTTCGGCATGGGATCACCCGGGCCGGGATTCGAACCGCCAACCCCACGGTTGGTGGATTAGTGGACAACCCGCTCTACCGACTGAGCCAAAGCCGCCCTAAAGCCGCTTACCAGTGTTCAACTGGAAATGAGAAGCATAATGCATAATACATAATACAATAATGCAATATTGTAGATGAGGCACTGAATGATGTCCAGCGGATGGCAGAGTAATGTCTCTTTGCGCAATGACCCTTAGCTATTGTCCTTGTGCTCAATGTGCTTAATGCTACAGCTTGATCCAGACAGGCCACAATCCTGGCTAACGGAGATCAGCTTGAGAAGATGGACAATACACAACCCTATACGTTAAATCAGCCAACTCTTCTCACACAATAAGCAATGGCATCCATTACGTTTAGAGTTCATTTGAACAAGCAAAACAAAAATTGGATGTAAAACATAAAAAAACATGTCTGTTCAATTCCACCAGCGAATAACTTGCTATGTGCTAACAGGCCTGTCTAATAAAAACGGTCCATTTAACGCCCCAATGGCTGTCAATGGAAGTGTTCACACCCAGGTGTAAAAGACATTGCATGAAAGCATAAAAATCTTTTACCGTCGAGGGGTTCATATTTTTTTGATGCGCTGCATCAAAAACTGGCCGACCCATGATATTTGCACTTTTGTTCACATGCCCAGAGCTGATCAAGTTACATAAAAGTACGACTTGATGGTCCTCGAGTACAAAACTGTATTGTTGACAAAGAAGAAGCCGAAAAAGAGGATGACGAAGATGCCAGCAATCACCATTTTAGTGAGAGAGCATAAGTGACATTCCTGAAATATAATGCTCACGGCTAATAAATCCTAAGAGTCTCAGTACATCTTGATTTCATTCCAATTCCATTCCATTTCACTGCAAAAATGCTCCAGATCTATTTGCAAGGGGATCTCATGTGCAAAGACTTCTTTGAGTCTTTTCAAAGGTATTTGAAAGGATTTACATCTGGGCTCTGACAGGACCATTCCAAAATCTTGACCTTCTTCTGAAACCATTCCTTTTGTAGGGGGCCTACAAATTCTATTCAGTAAAAACTTTTATTTTGATATTGCATTGAAAAGAGCACCATCATTATCTGCAAGATGTAGCATGGTGAGATAATAAAATAAGAGCAGTGGTGAAAGTTGAGCTGAAGAAGAATGTGTTAACCTCAGGTATCTTTTAATGTTAAAAGTTATGTTTAGACTCATGACATATTTACGTGCCACATTACGTTGCTTCTAAAACTCTTTGTTTTTGCTGGACTAGATGCAACCAGGACTGATTAGTACAAACCCTATTCAAGTAAATTACTTAAATATAACTTTTACAGTAGCATGAAGCTGGTTAAATGGTCTTACCCAGTAACATACTATGCCAAAGTTGAAAGAAATTCCAGAAACAATGAGGATTGGAATACATCAGTCTGGGAAGACAATGATCCAAAGCATAGGAGTCCTAGTCCTAGAAGTAAGTGAAAGACTGATCTCCAGTTATCGGAAGCATCTGGTTGCAGTTTCTGCTGCTAAGGATGGCACAACCAGATTTTAATTTTAAGGGGCAATTTGTTTTTCACACTGGTGATAGGTGTTATTTGTTGAATTTTTTGTTGAATATTTTTCCTTCAATAATAATAAAAAAAAAACACCTGTATTGTGTGTTTACTCAGGTTGCCTTTGTTAGGGGGATGTTGCATCTCGTTTGAAGATCTAAAACTCTTTTGTATGAGATATACACAGAAGCATAAGAAATCAGGATGGGGACAATACTATTTCACAGCACTGTTGTTGAACACAAAAAAATGGTGTTCATCTGTCTAGTACAGTTCCTGAGACCTATAGATTCCAAGCCAAAGCACACTGAAGCTGTTCTGGTGGCTAGTGGTGACCCAACACCGTAATAATGAATTTTATATTAGTTTTTTCTTTATTCAATTCAATTCAATTCAATTTTATTTGTATAGCGCTTTTTACAATAGACATTGTCTCAAAGCAGCTTTACAGGAATACAAACACAGTACATACACAGTACTTTAAATACTTTAAATACTTTAAAATTTCCACATGAGCCAATTAGTCTCTGGCCAGCATATTAATTTACTTTGACTTAATTTTCAAAAATTATAAACACAAATTTACTTTTTACTTGTTAATGCTTGCTTTGTTTTCTTTTAAGGACACTCTTGTAGTAGGGCTGTCTATGTTATACATTGCCATATTACAGCAAATCAGTGACTCCAGTTCCCAGGATGCACCACCAAGTACAAACATGGCCGAAGAAGCCTACACTTCCCACACACACGTTCACCTTCTCCGGAGTTCTAATCACACACACCTGTTACCAATCTCACACACACACTCACTCCACAGTATATAGAGACTGTTAGAACACAATGTCTTTGTGAAGTATATGCTCAGTTGCTATTGTCTCTGTCGTTACCAAGCATTACTAAGTCCCTTACTGCAGCCACATAAGATTTAAGCCATTGATGGAGCTCCAATCGGAGGAGGGATCATCTTGTACTGCACAGAGCCCCTCTTCCTCCAGATGCATGCACTCCATAAGGAAACAATCGTTCTCTACATCACTGTTTCTGTCATTCTAGGTCTCCCATGGCTTGAGCTACACAAACCTCGTATTTCAAGGACTGACAACCAAATCACTCACTGGTCTCCTTACTGCCATGCACATGGTCTTCACGCTCCAGTTACCCTGCTAGCAACCACAACAGTGGAAACTCCCCACCAACCCGCTCCAGTTCACGTTCCACCTGAGTATCATGACCTTGTAGAGGTATTTATCAAGGAGAAAGCAAGCAGACTACCACCACACTGCCCATATGACTGTATGATTGAGCTGCTGCCCAGAACCAACTCAGGAATATATTCAGGAGGCACTCCTAAAAGGGTACATCAGACTCTCTACATCCCCAGCTTCTACATGTTTCTTTTTTGTGGAGAAGAAGGGAGGAGGCCTTAGGCCATGCATACATTGCTGGGGCCTCAACCACTGCACTGTCATCCTTGCCACTTGTACCTGCAGCCCTTGAACAACTAAGGTCAGCAAACATCTTGAAAAAGCTGAACCGTCATAGTGCTTACAACCTGGTCCGTATCTGGGAGGGATATGAGTGGAAAACAGCATTTAGTACCACCTTGGGCCACTATGAGGACCTTGTCATGCCATATCGGCTCTCTAGTGCCCCCTCAGTGTTCCAATGTTTCATTAACGACGTCCTAAGAGACCTGCTGGGGAGTAGTGTTACATCAATGTTACACCTACATCGATGACATTCTGATATACTCTGAATCCCCTGAGGAACATGTCCTCCATGTACCCCAGGTCTTGGAAAGAGTTCCATCAGCACACCATCTCATTATTGGGCTATATCATCAGCCCTGACAGAGTCACCATGGACCAAGGCAAGGTGCAGGTGGTGGTGGATTGGAACACTCAATGAACTGTCGAGGATTTACAATGATTTCATAGCTTCGCCAACTTCTACCAAGTTCTACATTTTATCAGAGGATTCAGCTCAATAGCATACCCCTTAACTCCCCTGCTATGAGACAAGCTGAAGCGGCTAACCTGGACTCCAGCCGCCCAAGAAGTGTTAAATCCACTCAAGAAAGCGTTCACCACCACTCCTATCCTGAAGCACCCCAATCCTTCCAAGCCCTTTGTCGTTGAGGTAGATGCCTCAGAGATAGGAGTGGGAGCCATCTTCTCACAGAGGTTCGGAGACAAGCCAAAGCGTCACCCAGTGGCCTTCTTCTCCAAGAAATTATCTCCAGTAGAATGAAACTATGATGTGGGGAACAGAGAATTTTTGGCGGTCAAACTAGCCCTCTAAGAATGGCGACATTGGCAGGAGGAAGCCAAGTATTTTCACAGATGATAAGAACCTTGACTATCTATGTACAGTCAAGCATCTGACAACTTAGTCAATCCTGTTGGTCCCTCTTCTCCTCATGATTCCAGTTAACCTTGTCCTTCAGACCTGGGTCCAAGAATACCAAAGCTGATGCCCTTTCCCAGCTACATAGCACAGGAGTGTGGTCAGTGCCATCAAATGGGAATTGGATCAAACCCTTGCACGCATCCCAAGATCACAAATCCCAGCATCATGTCCACCAGGAAAGCAATTTATTCATGAGCAGCACCGTCTGGAGCTCATTTCTTTGGCCCACATTGCAGTTGCCACTGGTCACCCAGGTAATCAATGTACCTACCACCTGTTGCGAGAGAAGTACTGGTGGCCCAACATTTTAAGGGAGGTGCATCACGTAGTGTTTTCCTACTCAACATGTGCTCAGTTTAAGGTGCCTTAAACACTGCCTGCAAGCAAGCTTCAGCCTCTACCCTTACTGGAATGCCCATGGTCCCACCGCTCCATCGATTTAATCACTGATCTACCAGAGTCTCAAGGTAACACTACCATCTTAGTGACCGCTGATCGATTTTCAAAGTCCCTGTCTCTCATTCCCCTGTTACCTATTCTGTCAGCCTTCGCAACTGCCGAACTGCTGTTCTAGCATGTATTCAGGTACTTTGGAATACAGGAAAAGATCGGTATCACCATCAATCTAACCTCAGGGTACTACCCACAAGCTAATGGTCGGGTGAAACAAGCCAATCAGGAGATAGCAAGATTTCTCCAGATATTCTGTGCATCAAACCCAGAGGACTGGTCCAGATTTCTCCCCTGTGCAGAGTATGCTCAGAAATCCCTAAGTCACTCAGCGACACATCTCACAACATTCCAGTGTGTCTTAGGCTACCAGCCACTTCTTTTTACATGGAATGCCAACCCCACTGACTCCCTGTCTGTCAACCAGTGGTTCCCAAAAAGTAAACAAGTTTTACGAACACCTAGTACAAGCTACACGCACCTATAAGCAAAAGGCTGATCGTCATTGCAGTGAACACCCACAGTACCAACCAGGTGACAGTTTGTGACTCTCCAACAAGGATGTCAAACAAAGGGGCTCACTTGGGTTGCACAATTGCAGCAGTGGTACCGCTGTGGCTAGTGTGCTAGGGACAACTGGTTTTAGGTGCGAGACATATGTGACATATGTGGCTGTGTCTAGGTAGGCCCAGCTTGTACGTGACCTCAATAATTTTATCAATTTAATAATTTATCAATTTTAATAATTTATCAATTTGTATAGCGCTTTTTACAATGGTACATTGTCTCAAAGCAGCTTTACAGAAATATCATTTGTACATTTTTACATTTACAAGCAACTTACTAATGAGAGCACATTCACACACCATTGGTAGCAGAGCTGCATGCAAGGTGCTAGCTTGCCATCGGGGGCAACTTAGGGTTCAGTGTCTTGCCCAAGGACCCTTCGTCATGGGATCACCCGGGCCGGGATTCGAACCGCCAACCCCACGGTTAGTGGATTAGTGGACAACCCGCTCTACCGACTGAGCCACAGCACACCTCACTGATCTGTTTTTGAGGGCTCAGTCACGTCATAGCAAACCAGTGACTGCAATTCCCAGGATGCACCCCCAGCTACAAACATGGCCAAAGAGGACTACACTGTGCCCCCCCAACTAAGTTCTGATATTCGGCTTTTGACTTTGTTAACTCCACTGACCTCTATTCTCTACCTTGCCTGTTTTGACCTGTTAGCCTGATCGTACGACCCTTGCCTGTTTAAAGTTGTGGATTTTTGCATTGCCCTTTTGATTTGTTGTTTCTGGATTAAACTACCTAACCTGCACTTGCCTCTGTCTGTGCCTCTTTTACATGATATACATAAAGCAAAAGAGTTCAAGAGGTTTTATTGTCATTTCAACCATATACATCTGGTAAAGTACACAGTGAAACATTCCTCCAGGACCATGGTGCTACATAAAACACACTAACTACATGAGACAACACAGCGAAACAGAACTAAATAAGATCTAAAAACATTCTACACAAAGTGCACATGCAGGTGTGCGCTAACATCACAGGACAGCACAATAATACCAAAATAGGAGTATAGTCACAGTAAGTGACAGTGTAGCGCCGAACTGTACACAGTTTTAGTATGGAAGTGTCTGATATAATAGGTACTAGATAGGCAGAAGATAGGTGCCAAGGAGTAACAATATATTTTAAAAATGGTATAAATGTAAACATAACATGCTATGACTTAGTCTTCAACAGATTAGCTTAGACCACATATGGACATAGCAGTTATTGTCATAGCAGCTAGGTAAAGTGTATAATAGTGACAATAAATTAAATACTATATTTTTATAATACAGTAGAAGCAAAAATGCAACAAATTTGCAGTAATGTACAAACATTGAGTTGAGAGTGTGTGTGCACATGCGTGTGTGTCAATCCAGTCTCTGAGTATTGAGGAGTCTGATGGCTTGGGGGAGAAGCTGTTACACAGTCTGGCCATGAAGGCTCAAATGCTTCGAGTGCTTTTACCAGATGGCTGGAGGATGAAGAGTGTGTGTGAGATGTGTATGGGGTCCTCCACAATGCTTTGTGGATGCAGCTTGAAGTGTAAATGTCTGTGATGGAGGGGAGAGAGACCCCGATGATCAGCAGTGCCATCTTCACAATCTGCTGCAGGGTCTTGCAGGTGCAATTTCTGAACCAGGCAGTGATGCAGCTGCTCAGGATGCTCTTAATAGTTCCTCTGTAGAATGTGGCGAGGATGAAGGGTGGGAGATGGGCTTTCTTCAGCCTTTGCAGAACGTAAAAACGCTGCTCGACTTTCTTGGTTATGGAGCTGGTGTTGAGGGACCAGTGGATGTTCATCAGCGAACACCAAGGAACTTGGTGCTCTTGACGATCTCTGCAGAGGAGCCATCAATTTTCAGCAGAGAGTGCTCTCCTGAAGTCGACAACCATCTCTTTTGTTTTTTCCACATACAGAGACAGGTTGTTGGCTCTGCACCAGTCCGTTAGCCACTGCACCTCCTCTCTGTATGCTGACTCATTGTTCTTGCTGATGAGATCCACCATGGTTGTATCAACAGCAAACTTGATGATGTGATTGGAGTCATGCATTGCTGCACAGTCATGAGTCAGCAGAGTGAACAACAGTTTAATGAGCACACAGCCCTGAGGGGCCCCCATGCTCAGTGTGGTGGTGCTGGAGATGCTGTTCCCGATCCGAACTGACTGAGGTCTCCCAGTCAAGAAGTCCATGATCCAGTTGCAGATGGATGTATTCAGGCCCAGTAGGTTCAGCTTTCCAATCAGGTACTGAGGAATGATTGTGTTGAATGCTGAACCGAAGTACATGAATAGCATTCGAATGTAGGTGTCCTTGTCCAGGTTTGTGAGGGCCAGATCTAGTGTGATGGCGATAGCATCATCTGTTGAGCAGTTGGTGCGATACACAAACTGCAGTGGATCCAGTGAGATGGGCAGCAGGGTCTTGATGTGCCTCATGACAAGCCTCTCGAAGCGTTTCATGATGATGGATGTGAGGGCAATGGGATGGTAGTCATTGAGTCAGGACTCTGAAGAATTCTTCGGCATGGGGTTAATGGTGGTAGCCTTGAAGCACGTTGGCACGATGGCGCTGCTCAGGGAGATGTTGAAGATGCCCCCTCTGTTATTAGGGCCGAGTTGTCAAATGCCCTGAAGGAGAAGTCTTGGGTCCTCAGCAGTGCACAACATCCACGGCTTCTTGTTGGAGCGTGTGGTGATGGTCTTGGAGACGGTGATGTCATCAATGCACTTACTGATTTAGCCCATCACTGATGCTGTGTATTCCTCCAAGTTGGTGGAGTTGCTGTCAGTTTTAGCCTCCATGAATAAATCCCAGTCAGTGTGCACAAAACAGTCCTGAAGAGCAGAGATTGCTCCTGCTGGCCAGGTTTTCACCTGCTTCAAAACGGTTTGGAGCTTCTGACAAGTGGTCTGTATGCTGGGATTAGCATAACAAAGATGTGGTCTGAGTAGCCAAGGTGGGGGTGGGGTTCTGCCCTGTATGCGCTGTAATAGCCCCATACAGTTCACAGAGTGCCTCCTTAGCATTAGCACTGGGGGAAATGTATACTCTGATTATCAGAACAGTGGAGAATTCCCATGGTAAATAACATGGTCTGCATCTAACAGTCACAAACTCCACCAGCAATGAGCAGTTACTAGAAACTTGCACTTGAGTTCTTGCACCATTCCGTGTTGATGCAAACACAAAAGCCACCACCGTGAGCCTTACCACACAAAATAGACATTATAAGTAATATGGTAAATGGTGCACTTATATAGTGCTTTTATCCAAAGCACTTTTACACTGGGTCTCATTCTCCCATACAATCACACACATTCACACACCAATGGTAGCAGAGCTGCCATGCAAGGCACTAACATCAGGAGCAATTTGGGGTGCAGTGTCTTGCCCAAGGACACTTCAGCATGTGAAGTCATGTGAGCTTGGAATTGAACCACCAACCCTATGATAAGTGGACAACCTGCTCTACCAACTGAGCCACAGCCGCCCCCGCTATGATATCATAATATATGACATAATAACATTTACATAGGAAACAATTTTGGCCATAATGACATATAGCAAAATAAACCCCCAAAAAACAACAATTTTTTAATCTTAAAAATGTAGATCTTAGTGTTTACATTTTATGGTATTTACATTCAAGTTATTCTTTTGTCTGGGGTGTTAAAATAACCCTATCAGTAAAGCAGTCCTGTAAGCAATGTAAAGAAAACTCATTTATAAATAAGTGGAAATATTTCATATATTTTATGTTAACTTAATATTTTATGTTGACGGTTAACTTTTTCAAAATAGCAATGTAACTGTAGAGGTTAAGAACTTTGTCTTTAATGTTAGTTTTCTCATTTACTGAATGGGATTCAGAATGGTGCTACTTTTTCATATACAAGGGAGTGAATAATGTGCACTAAATGTTTAAAACTACTTTACTGATGCTCATCCCAGCTTGTTATTTTCACAGCTACTGCTGTTTAATTTGATGTCTGTTTAACATTTTCATGGGTAATCTAGCATTTATTTTACACCCAAATAACATAATAGCATACTGTACACCACCTGAATTCTGCGCTTTGCAAATCCAAGCTGTGATTCCCTTTTTCTTTTTGTGTGATAATAGACATCAAGGGATTTGTTAACATCTAAAAGCAGAATATCACCAGACAGAAGATGCATATATTGCTGATTAACAGATGATGTCATCTCATTAAGCATCTGAAATGATCATCCTCACTGCAGTCTCCCAACCAATGACAGAATGCAATGACATCATTGGCAGGGTGAGCAGCCAAGACCGTCTCATGAAAAATTAGTTACATTATGTTCTCGAATGTCTGAACACCTCTCACCATCATCTCATCATCTTTCTTTATCTCTCAGTTTTCTTTATACTTATGCACTGAATGCGTTTAATCTTATCTGTTGCACACACACATACCAAAACCATAGCTGCAACTGAACTGTTTAATTAATTATTTATAGAATAAACACCAAAATATATTTTATTGTAAATCTATTGCCACCACTGTAAAGCTATAGTTGCTAATCAATAACAGTAAACACCATAAAATGTAGTTAGAGTTTTAACAGTCTTCTGCAACTACTTGAATATGTTGTAAAATATAAAATATATGTAATTGGTTCAAAATCCTACAGACATGTTGCTTGTTTAATAAAGTCTTATAGTATGTAGGCACCAACAGGCAGTATTATCAGATGGGGATTTAAATGAAAGTGTATCCAACATGGTAATCGTTCACATACACAATGTCTCTCTTACATTTACATTTACATTTATTCACTTAGCAGACGCTTTTATCCAAAGCGACTTACAAATGAGAGATACAAGCAAAGTGATATCAAGCAGAGAACAATACAAGTAGTGCTACTATACAAGATCTATTAATTGAGTACCAGAAGAAGCAACGTTCGCAGAGTAGAGGTGTAAGTGCAAAATATATATAT